>CAUYLG010069925.1:0-19219 GCA_963573385.1 Cacajao melanocephalus
CCAAAAAAAAGAAAAAAAAAATAGCCGGTGTGTTGGTACATATCTGTAGTTCCAGTTACTTGTGGGACTGAGGCAGGAAGATCGGTTGAACCCGGGAAGTCCAGGCTGCAGTGAGCCAAGATCGTGCCACTGCACTCCAGCCTGGGTGACAAAGTGAGAACCTGCCTCAAAAAATTAAATAACATTTGCGCTATGGATCTGTTGCTTGGATTTGCTGATGTGGTTAAGTAGATCTTTATATCCAAATCCATTTTTATTCTGTCCAAATAAATGTGAAATTTCTACATAGGTTTTAGAAATTGGCTCAGTATCATTTTAAAAGACAAGTCTGGAAACACTATTTGTTGATAATATTCAATAAAATAACTTGTAGTACTATATTTATTTTCTGAGACAGAAGAATACTCAGCATATACGTGATACAGATAATCACATTAGGTATATTTTGGTATTACCATTTGCTTTTAATATTAGTTACAGTAAGGTGAACATTTTTGTAGGTGTATAGTTCTATGAATGTTCATACGTGTGTTGTTCCATGAAACAAACAAGATACTGAACCGTTCTATCACCTTAAAAGCTTCCTTATGCTATCTCTCTCTATCACATTTTCCCTAACCTTTAACCCCGGCAACCATAGATTTGTTCTCTTTCATAATAATTTTGCTTTTTTTTTAATGAGTAGTCTTATAAATTGAATGATACAGTATGCAAATTTTTAAGATTGATTTTTTTTCACTCAACATAAAGCTTTTGAGATTCACCTGGATTCTTACAACAGAAGTTCATTTTTTCATTACTAAATGGTATTTTCTTATACATACGTATGAATATGTATGATAGTCTGTTTATTCACCTTTTGAAAGATATCTAAGCTGATTCCAGTTTGGGGCAAACATACAGAATCTTGCGTGAGCATAGTTTTTATTTTTTTAGGGTGTATCCCTAGAAGTGGGATTGCTGGGTCATATGATAGATTTACATTTGACATTATAAGAAATAACCAGATTGTTTTCCAGGGTAGCTGTACCAATTTGTGTTTTCACCTAAATGTATGAGAATTCTAGTTGTTCCACATCCTCATCAGCACTTAGTATTGTTAAGTTTTAAAATTTCATGTAATCTAATAGATACATAGTGTTATTTTATTGTAATTATAATTTTGATTTTCCTAATTGCAGATTATAGTAAATATCTCTTCCTATGCTTATGTATCATCAATATATTCTATATGATTTAGTGTTAAGCCTTTCAAGTGTTTGTTTTTTTCTTCTTAGTTTTGACAGTTCTTTATGCAGTCTGCATACACCATACAGATTTTTTCTCAAGGGCTGTAGCTCATTTTTAAATTCTCTTAACAGTGTCTTTGTAAAACCAACATTTCTAATTTCATAAAGTCCAGCTTTTTCTTCAGTGGATCATGCTTAGATATTGTCTAACAACTGCCTAGTGCCATATCACAAAGATTTTCTGCTCAGTTTTCTACTAATTTTTTTAGTTTTGTGATTTACATCTAGGTCTATGCTCCATGTTTGAGAGAGAGAGAGACAGTGTGTGTGTAATGCGTAAAGTTAACTTCTACTGAATTATATATTGAATTGTCTTTTCAGCTTTGTCAAAAATCAATTGTTCATACTTGTGTGAGACTGCTTCTGTCTTCTGTTCCATTGATGTATGTATTCATTCATTTGGCAATATGCAGATCTCATTAGCTTGGCTTCAATAGTGACTCTTTTTTTTTCTCTCTCTTTCTCTTTTTGAGTCAGAGTCTTGGTCTGTTGCCCAATCTGGAGTGCAGTGGTGAGATCTTGGCTCACTGCAACCTCTGCCTCCTGGGTTCAGCCACCAAGTAGCTGGGATTACAGGCACATGCCATGACACCCAGCTAATTTTTGTATTTTTCTCTAGTAGATAAGGGGTATTTCACCATGTTGACCAGGCAGGTCTCAAACTCCTGGCCTCAAGTAATCTACCCACCTTGGCTTCCCAAAGTGCTTACAGGCGTGAGCCACCATGCTGGGCCCAACAGTAAGTCTTAAAAGAGAGTAGTTTAATTCCTTCAGAAGTTGATTCATCTTTTTAAAAATTGTTTTGACTATTATAGTTCATCTCCTTTCTCACATTAATTTAAGAATCATCTTGTTGAAATAAACAGAAAATTTTGTTAAGAATTTGCGTGGAATTATGTTACATGTATACATTATTTGGGGCTCCGAATTGTCTTCCAATCCATAAACATGTATCTCTCCACTTATTTAGGTCCTTTAAATTTATTTCATTGTTTTTATAATGTTCAGCATAAAGATCCTATACATTTTAAAAATATTTATTGAATAATTAATTGATAGGAGCTATTGTAAGTGTATTGCTTTCAAAATTTTTAGTTTCCAATAGTTCTTTCTAGAATATAGAAATATGATTGATTTTTGTGTGATGACCTTAAATATAGCTACCTTGCTTAATTTACTTATTAGTTCAAAGAAGTTTTGTTTGTTTTGGCTCCTTGCTATTTTCTGCCCAAACAACATTATCTGTGAATTCAATGATATCATCTGTGAATTTTTTTTTCTTTCTCTCGAATTTGTACGCCCTGTATTTTTCTTGCCTCACAGAACTTATTAGGGCTTTTGTTAGAATGATGAATAGAAACAATGAGAGTGGACCTCCTTATTTAGGAAGAAAACTTTGAATCTTTCAGTATTAAGTATGGTACTAGCTCTACATTTTTTTGTAGATACCCTTTGTATAGTTGAGGGAGTTTCCTTTTAATCCTGGTTTGCTGAGAAATATTATTAACAGATGTTGAATTTTGTCAAATACTTAATATATTTAAATGTTTGTATTTAATATTTTAATAGTTAAAAAAATCAATTTTCACTACTTTTACTGTCCTCTTAGTTTAACTTCTTAAAGACATGTAAGTGGCCATATAAAAATAACCTACTTCCACAAATAGAGAGCTTCCTAGTTTCAGCCAGCATGACTCAGTTTTACTACATGTTTTCTTTTGACCGTTTTCAGAAAAGTTTCTTAAAAATTATAGTAATTTTTTTCAGAATTTGAATCAGATATCAAGTTGTAGAAGATTGCATATCGTTAGGAATAGTTTATTACTGAATACTGCTGATAAAATTGTTGATTTTTAATATCATTTATAAATGTACCGTAGGTTGCTGAGTACTAGAAGAGAAAAAAAGGCAAATAATCAAAAAATTTATATTCTTCAAACTTTATCCACTTTAAGTCTTTGCTTGCTTGCTGACTTGTTTATTAAGTAAGCAAAGAATATCTACATTTTTATTATCTTTAACACACCAAAAAAATGACAAAAATCAGTATGACGTTATTTCACATCTGTTTTGTTATGAGCAAATAATCACTATTTTTTAAAAAGATAAATTTTGTCTCATTTATTATTGATTTTTTGTAGATTTTCAAATAGATCATCATTAAGTTTTTAAAATAGCTACTTGAAAACCTGTATGGAACTACTCACCAAGTGTAGGTACATATGGTATTTTTAATGATAAACAAATTCTCATGTTTGCATGTTTATCATATAAAGTCACTGTGTTCAAGTTAAGTTTGAAAACACCGTAGTGATTAGTTTGCATGAAAGACAAGGTTTTCAAGCATTGTAAATATTCATATTTAATTACCCTGCTAAGCCCTAAAATGTAGAAGTATCTGACCTCAAATTCTACTCTCTTCCAAGACTTAAAATTTAAGAATTATAAATGGACAAGGTAAAACTCAATATTTAGAATTTAGTGTTGTAAAATATGTGAAAGCTCCTCTACTTCTAATTAAATGATGCTGTCATACATATGGTTCTCATTTTTCATTTTTCTATGCAAATACTGTTATTTTATATTCAGATTACTTTAAATGAATTTTCAGATACCTTTAGAGTCTAGATAATAAAAATGTTACTTTCTATATTAAACCAGTGTGATTTTAATAGTGAATTAGTTATATGTTTGTTAAAGGCCAAATGGCTATTAGATTATGATAATTATATATACATACAATCTCTCATATTCTTATCTACTTTAATGGATGAGTGCAGACATTATTAGTAAACTTCTGTTACTCTGCTAGTGATTAAATTGCAAACTTTTAAAATTGTACTTTGTGAAATTCTATAATTAGAAACCAACTTCGTTTTCCTACCTCTTTTCACCTTCTCACCCTGCTTCCTCCTCCTTCATGTAACTTTTCCTTTCTTTCTCCCACTTTCTTTCTCTTTCTCAGAATTTTGTTTGTTTGTTTAGTTTATTTTTGTTTTTGAGACAGCTTGCCCAGGCTGGAGCGGTGATGCTGTCACAGCTCACTGTAGCCTCGACATCCTGGGCTCAAGCAATTTTCCCACCTCAGCCTCCTGAGCAGCTGAGACTGCAGGTGGGCACCACCATATCTGGCTAATTTTGTTATTATTAATATTATTTATCGAGATGGGTTCTCAATATGTTGACAGTGCTGGTCTCGAACGCCTGGGCTCAAGTGATTCTCCTGCCTCTACCTTTCAAAGTGCTGGGATTACAGGCATGAGACATCCCACCCAGCCTTTCTTTGGCTCTTCTTTTGTTTTCCCAAAACTCCCTTCTTTTCTCTCTTTTTCTTGTTTTTCCGTCTTCCTTAGGACAATATTTGGTAGCAGTACCATTGCCCAGAGTTCATCAAATACTCAGGCATAAATACATGTGTGTGTACACATAATTTTCATAACTCTTCATTCAATAGAAATAAGATTTTATTTCTTAGCTTAAGTTTCTTATTTAATTAGAAATGCTTGGAACTTTAATAATATGCAAACCTTTTTAGATACTGTTCCTATCAAGACAAGAGAAAAAAGTTTCCCCAGCCTAATTCCTTGTGTCTAAATGAACAGGGATCCACATCCTATGAGGCTCCACTTAATTAAAACCATTAAAATCATAACACTACTTATAATAGTAGTTATATTTTCTAATTAGAGTTTCTGATTTCACAGTACATTTTATTGTCTCTTTGATAACTTGGATTTTGTTTTCATAAAGTGTTCTAAAACACTCATTTAGCTCTCAACTGACAGCAATAGTGGATTAGATACATGTGTTTGACCAATTCAAAGGATGAATTAGATTTTATTAAGTTAAAATGTGAAGTGACTAAGTAATTACAGTTTTAAAATTTCTCAAATTTTTTTTGCAAACATTTTTGCCACTGGTGTTGACTACTGCTATTAACATTACTAGAACATCGTTATCCTTAAAACTGATATTTTGTCAGTTTTCCATTACTTTTTAAAAAGTAAGATGCTTCAGTGAATCTAGATATTGACACAATACGTTAATGGAAAATGTCTGCTACCAACTGCTAGTAAAAGACGGAGTGAGCAATGAATCCACCTTGTTCACTTTATCTTTGCATGTACTTTGATGAAGGTCATTTGCACAAACCAAAAAAGGTTATGTGTTGAGAAATTTGTGAGGGCTTTTTCTGTTCCCAAACTTGACACTGAAACTTACATAATACTTTAAACTACCATTCTTAACATGTTCTTTTCTCTTTTCAGTAATCGCTCACAAAGCCAAATGCTTTATATTACTATATGGGATGAAGAAAAAAAGAGTATCTTATTTTAAATTAGCCTGATTAATAAAGCAAGCACATATTGCACTACATTAAGTCTTACCTTGGGCCCTCTTCTTCATGAATTGCATCCTCCCTGTGTCACTGATACTTGTATGCTGGATGATCTTGTAGGAACCCATAGCTGCTTCAGAGTATAATGCCGTGATATTAACCGATGCAGAAAACAGGAGAAGCTTTGTCACTGAGTCAGCTGCAAGAAGAAGTAATGTGTATGAATGTACAGTATAGGGAAATCTATGAAAGATCCAGTCTCTTTCTCCCAAAAGACTCTGTTCCATGATACAAGGAGAATTCAGTTCTTTTTGGCAGACCTCCACGTCAGTTTGGAAGCAGTAAAAACAACTGCAAAAACAAGCCTGGTTTCTCAACGTCTTTACGCTCATGTTTTAAGTAACACTTTTTATCTCTCTTATTTTTGTTTTACTTTGTTTTTAATAACTAGAAAGTGAAATAGAAATCCATTTCCACTGGATTGTTTGAATATAATTTCCATAGTTCAGATGTAGCTGAGAATAAATTACAGAGATGAGTTCAACCATATGTGATATGCTTGTATCCATTACTGGCCAAATTTGAAGAAAAGGCCCTGCATCTCTTAATTGAGGAGTGGAAGACTTTAACTGATATTACATCAAGAAAGGCACAGAATCCCAGCAGATGATGCAATTATGTTTAAAAATGAGTATTATTAAATAATTCACACTTTTAATATGGAGAAATTAGGTCATTTTCCCACTCCTCCCACAAATATTCAATCTTCATATCTAAGTAATGAAACAACACAGACAGTGTTATCCATCCTGGTACTAAAAGAGAATGCCAGTTATGACAGGCTCATTGTTTACTTTAACAGGTAATTTGTGGACCGGAATCATTTAATTGTTCTGAGTACATAATTACATGTCAGCAATTTCCAATTTAATTAAAATGTACAAATCTGAAGATTAAGGGAATTTTTGAATTATTAATCATTTTTCCACTAGGAAATCTTGTTGCTCTGCAGGAGATTTGTCCAGTGTACAACTATACGTATTTTTTTCCTTCTCTTTCACAGACAGACAATTTTCCCGCAGAGCCCAATTACATGGGCAGCAGGCAGCAGTTTGTTCAAAGGTAAGGCCTATTAAATAACTTTTCTCAGCTTCCCCATTTGCATTCGTGTCAAAATTGCTTTGCAAGAGACTACACTTCAGATTCAAACTAGTAGAGACAACACTTTCTCTTCTTTTTCTTTATATGTATTTCAGTAGCTCCACGTTTAAGGACCCAGAAAGAGCCAGCCTGAGAGACAGTGGGCACGGGGACAGTGATCAGGCTGACAGTGACCAAGACACTAACAAAGGCTCCTGCTGTGACATGTCTGTTAGGGAGGCACTCAAGATGAAAACTACTTCAACTAAAAGCCAACCACTTGAACAAGGTGAGTGAAGTCTTCAAATGCTTACAAAGTGAAAAGCTTAAGCAGTCATTATAAACCTATTAGTACTAGAGTTGTAGTTTATCTCAGTGGAATGGACCACTGATACCATATCAAAGAAACAGCAAATCTTGAGGTTGCCCCAGACAAAAAGCAACCATTCAATAACCCAGTCAAAACAAAAAAGGAAGGCCATGGATGTCATTCATTAATCCTAAAGTAAGAACTTGACCAAAGTCACTTGATTATTCTTATTTCATAGACATTTCCTACCCTTTCCTATTTTGGGTTATACTATCAAGGAAAATATGGTATATTAGCTAGATAGTTATATTTATAAATTTACAGTATAAAAATTAGTAAATTCAACACTTATTAGGTAAAACAAAATCATTGGAATTTTATAGCTCTTACCAGTGTTTGTTGGTTTATTATTTTGTTTGGATATTTAGCTTCAAAATAGTTTTTCAAGAGTAATAGGTAAACCAGAGTTTTGACTTTCTTTTAATTTACATCTAAGACTACGTGGATATCAAATAAACATGAAATTTTTACTCTGATAGAGATAATAAAGAAATGTGTCTTAATAAATACATACATTTTTGTTAAATTTTATCTCTAACTTATTCATCTCATCTTTTTATCAATGTTAAGGTTTTTGTTGTTTCTAATACAATAAAATGTTTCCTGATGATTCATCCAAAGTAAATTAAACTACTCTTATGTATAAGACTTAAAAACTGAATAGGTTTTTATGTTCTATTGTAAAAAATGAAAAGAATTGTAGTATAAATCAGATTTTACAATTACAAATGCACTAATTAGACTAGTTGATATAGTAATAGTATTCAGAATATTAATAGTATTGAAATATATTTACACTTATTATTTCAGTTGTTTTGAATAAGAAACTACCTTTAAAATATGTGAAACTAACCTCTAAGTCATTTATTGATTAATGATGTAAAGAAAGTAAATTTTTGCCTGTAGGGCAGTCTGTTCTACCATATATACATCAACATATGTAGTGTTAAGTTTTCTAGTCATATTAACATGTTTAATGCAAATATTAATACACCATATATATAAGTATATACATATAAGTTTATATACACTTCTTTATATTTTTAAAAACAAATTAGTATATATTTAGCATAAAATATATGTTAATATTTTTGCACTAAATGCAGTTACACTGAATTTATTTTAAGGTTGATCTCACAAAAGGCTATTTTCTAAGTAATAATTGCTAGACCAATTTTTTCATGATCTTTCAACACAGCAAATTTCTGTGTTAATATTGCAATATTGTTTTACAATTATTTTTAACCAAAGCAATGTGAATACTTATTTATTATTTCCATTTTCTGAAAATTTGTATGTTTACTTGAAGTGACTTAAGTGGTCATGATGGGTAGTAGCTCTGTGATACGATGACATATATGAATCTTGAAAACACATTTTAAATAATGGGTTGTTGAATCTTGATATGTAAATACACAGCATGAGATAGACCCATCTATGTGCATGATACATAAAGTGATCAATAGATAACTGATTGGCTACTATTTATGAAACTGCTTAAAGTAAGTAAAAAAAAAAAAGTAAGTCGTATCTTTATGAGAAACTGTTAATTTTTTTAAAATGAGCAAATCTACACAAACAACAACAACAGAAACAACTGTTGTTCACATTAACTGCTTAATTCCTTGCCAACCACTAACTTAGCAAGGTATTTGATTAGAGTGAATTTTATCTATGTTCTCTTATAGAGAAAGAAAATGGTCTTACTTATTGTGTATGAAAGTGCAGTTTATTCTAAAAAGCTCTTTTTTCAATTTTGATAATTGAAAACTGAAGTCTAAGGAAGGTGACTATTATTCTTAAGAGAATGCCAAATATGGCATATATTTTAATTAATATTGCAAGGAAATAATTGCTAGTCTAAGATTAAGAATGCCTATAGAAATGACTCTTGTAAAGTAAGAAGTTTTCACACATCCCTATTAGTAAATACAGGAAAATTGTTATGAATCTAGAAGATACTCTTAGTAATCTATGAATTATGCATAAAAGAATGACTTCCAATTTAAAGTATGATTTTTAAAGTTGGTTAAAATAATATTTCACAGATTGATCCATTGATTTGATTTATTCATTCATCTAATAAATATCTATTAATGCTTTGAATATGTAAGGAAACGTTAGATTATTCAGGAATGTCAAAAACAAATTTGACTTAGAGCCTGCCTTTATGTAATCATATGTAACTAATTACAGATGGGTGATCTCCCTCTCTCTCTCTCCCCCTCTCCCTCTTCATGTTTCTCTCCTTTGGTTTCTCTGCTCTCTTTCTCTGTCCTCTATCTCCTATTTCTCTATGTACCTCTCAGCTATATATCTCTTTATCTGTCTCCATTGCCTATGTCAACTATTTCATCTATCTGTCAGTCTGCCTGTCTTTCAAGTATCTATGTTTGTATCTGTCTATCTAGATTTAGAGGAGGGGACTACAGTTTACTGAGTTCTTACTACTTACCTTAAACAGTGCAAACTTAATTTCAACATTAGGTTTTTTAACCTGCAAACTTTAAAAAGTTTTTATTTTTATCTTACATATAAAAATTGAGCTAAATGGAAGTTTAACTGGCACAGCAGGTTGGAGTTTAATCCTAGGTCTGGATATGGCTCTACCTCTTCTCTCTTCTACGCATCCTTGTCTCCAAATGGGAGACTGCTCAAATAACCATTTTGACTCACTGCCATGAGAAGATATTGAATAAACATCAAAAAGTAAGTAAAAACTTGAGTTAATGTGTGTAAACCAAGGAGAAGTAGATCAAAATAGCTCATATGCATTGATTGAACTACTGTATTTTGCTCAGTACCTGAAACATATTACCCTATTTAATTTTCATGGCATTTATGGATAGAAAAGCAGTGTTACTCTCACATTCAGTAGATATTAAGTAACTATTAAGTAACTTTTTAAAATGTTCTGCAGTTATAAGTAGTGAAGGCGGTATAGAAATAAAAACAAATGCATTGAAAACCTGCCCTTTCAAACAATGTTTTATACTATTCACGTAATGAGCAGTTTACTCAGAAATAATGTTAAAGTGTTAATGAAGCAGGTAGCTATTGTCTTGATCAATATATTTAGTTATTTTATTTGAAAAACATCATGAGAGAAAATTCCACAATTAAGTCAAACACGTATATAAATAACATATATAAATTTCTTTATAGATCAGAGATGACAGCCATATCCAAATAATTATTTCACATAGATTTCAAATATTAAACCCTAATTTTAATAGTTTCAAAATTATCCTAAAACCCAAAAGTAAGTTCTTGTTATGAGAAAAATTAGAGCTAAAAGAAAGGAGATCCATTTATCAGTCTTTTTCTCTTACTAAAAATTTGTAGCTGTGCCTTACACAGATTTCAATTAAAATTCAGTAGCATATTTTATATTTTTGTATTACATTGTCTTCCAATTTAAATCATCTCATTTTAGAAAAATGTTTTATATTTAAATTGAAATATTTCTTTAATTTAGAAATGAAAATCAATTTCAAAAATAATCTGCACATTTTCAGTACTTTCTTTGTTAATAATGGTTTTCCTTTGGAAATGACTTAGGCCTTTTGAGATTTGATTTTATTAGCTCAAATATCACTTTGTTTCTAATCTTTTGTGCAGTTAAATTTTTTCTATTTGTTCTGTTTCTCATATTTGTGTATTTTTGCTACCATTAGTTTAATTCCAAATATACAGCAAAGGTAATGTATTGCCCATTATTTTTGCAAAATAATTTAAAAGAATTCAGCAGTTAATTGAACGTATGATATACCGTATTATAGCTGAAGACAGCTTTAAGGATGTAATGTTAATAAACTCTTTAGTAGAGTGAGGTTATTTTTTCTTTTAGTGTGATGAGAAATAATTCAAAGAATGTACCTAGTTTATTTCCATTTTATTGCATGTTTGTGCCCTAGTTTTCTATTAGTTAATTAGATTTTCTCCATATCCCCTCCTTCATCCTTTATAAAATATAGTAGGTAGGTGAATAGATTTAAAAATTCCAAATGTTTTGGAAGTTCTATAGTACCATAATAGCATATTACTTAAGAAAGGTAAATATGTATTTTTACCTAATAAGCCATTGTTTATTTTTTAAATGGTAAATTTAAAAAAGGAATAGTGAGCAAAATATATCTGATCTTTTATTTTACTGATTTTATATTTTTGGAGAAGATAAACTGATTTATATCAAGACCTAATGAAAATAAATATAATATTATTTCTGTAAAGAAGAGCCACAAATAGTTCTATAAAGAATAAAACTTTTACGAGTTTATGAAGCTAATGTTTTCTTAGGCCTCAGAATATTATTCACATTTTAGCTTCATTAAGTAAGTACTGTACCTTTGAATTTCTATCCATTAGAAGCCCTGCAAATTATTTTGATTGTTAGTAACAACTTTTCTTCATTAAAAGATTTAATAAGCATTTTCTAAAATTTAGTAGTCTCCATTGATTTCTAAATAATAAATTTACAGTCCTCCTAAATGCTTACCAGCAATTTCTCTGAGCTTCTTAATGATGGCTAAGTGATAGTTCTCAATTTTCCAAGGATTATCAGTCTTCTGATATCTTTATAATTGACTGAAACCAATTCCTTGAAGACTGAAGCTAGTGGAATAGAATTGTACGACAATTCTGTTGACAATCTGTGCCAGAAGTGGTGGTGGGAACATCACCAATTCTAACATCACCCTTGTTGGGTGGCCAGCTGTTGGTCCCTTCTCCTGTGACTGGATTCAAAGACTTCTCTGCTTCCCAGGGATTGCCATTAGAGTTCTTTCTCATTTTTTCATTTTATTTAATTGCCTTGTAATTTCTAGTTTTCTATTCAATTCTATGGCTTCCCTCTCCTGCCTCTGCTGTTAGAAAATCTGACTTCTTAAATTGCATTCTGAGTTAAAAACATTTCATAATGAAATTCCTGATTCAAATCTAATTTTAAAAATCCATGATCAACTTACAGTAATAGGAATATCAAATATCTTTGGTTTGCTTTAGTGAATTCCAGTTTTAAAACTAAATTTATTTCTGAAGGATAGCCGTTTTTTCATTCTAGAAAATCACAGAAACTAAAGCTAATAGATACTGTTTGTTTCTTTAAGTCAGTATTTGAATTTTGCTAGGTAGGCGGGGTGGGCACCATAATCAAAATAGGCTTCGGTTAGTCTAAATGAGGGCAGTCTTTGTTATGTAATTTCACCGTTGCCTGGGGGTGGGGGTGGGGAGGCTCTGAGTTTCACTCCCTCAACTCTCTCTTTCTAATTCACAATAGAATGACTGAAATGTCATCATATTTCTAATTGTGTTTGGAAATGAAACCGATTAAGAAACTTTCCATCACCTGTGTTTTACCATGAAGGAACTATTTAAGAAAGCAGTAGCAAGGAAGTAGAAGTTGAGGCTTGTGCCCACCTGGTTGAGCGTAGAACCATACATTCAGATTGTGTGAAGTTCGTGAGCTAGAGGCTTAAGGTGCTGAACACAAACCACTTACTTTACCATCTTCCCTACAACTGACACTAAATTAAAAAGTGGTAGTAATTCTGTGTTCTAGTCTGTATAATGGTTACTGCAGTTCTGACTCTTCCAATCAAGCAGTCTAGGCCTTTTCCCAGACCTTCCCATAACACAGCAACCAAACTGTTCCGGGACCAAAGAGAGGTTTGAGCTGCTTATTCTTATGTCCCAATAGTGAGATGCAGAGGAACTGGGAAAGAAGAGAATTTATTTCTGTAACCGGGTACAGGGAGAAGCCTAGGAAAATATTGCCAGACCAAGTCAAAATTACAGTTTTCCAGAGCTTACATACCTTCTAAGTTATATGTCTACATGTAAGTGTGCATTTGTCTAAAGACATAAGTGATTAACAACTTCTAATCTGTAACTAAGGTCAGAGTCCTGAAGACCTTCCTCTGGAGCCTCAGTAAATTTACTTAATCTAGATGAGTCCAGGTGCCGGCGGGGGTGGAGGGGTGATTACCCTCATCTTGTCTCCTGCTAAATTACATGGAGGTTTGGGAAGTTCCTTTAGATCCCCAATAAAACTTGTTTGTGGAGGTCTGGGAAGTTTCTTCAGACCCCCAATAACACCTGTTTAATCCTAAGGTTTAATTTGACTTACAGCCTGCCTTTATGTAATCATATGTAACTAATTCCTGTTAAGAATTCCTTTGTCATCTTGTCATGCTTTAAGGCCCAGGAAAGGCCTAGACAAGACTCTTGGTGGGCTTTTATTACATTCCAGACTTTGTTTAGGGGCACTGGCTCTTTCAGCTTTTAATGTTTAACCTAACCACACAGTCAGTGCTGAAACAGTTGTCTTGAAGGCCTGGTGTTCAGCTGTTAGTGAGAACTGACCTGCCACAGAACCACTTCCACGTAACCAAGATGACTGTGTCCCTCCTTGTAGCAGCCATCTGCCAGTCTCTGAAAACAATTTTTAATAGAAATGGTGCTGTAAGCTTATTAATAGTAAATTTGTCCTAGGAAGAAAATGGAAAATTACGATCATATTCGTATATGGGGGACAGTAAGAAACTATTGAATATTTAATGCCAGAAAAAAATTACTTAGAAAGTTTTAAAGACACTGATGCTTTGTAATTCACATAGGGGGCATGTAAGAAACTGCCCGATTTGCCAGGACTTCCAATTATTCCAAGGCCTGTAAGGTTTTACTAGAATGCATTTATCTAACAGCATCTCTGTTTCAATATTCCCGCCCTCCTGTGCTGTCTTTCAAGACTTTCAAAATTCATCTTGGTTTATATTTTCTGGATAAAGTACTTCCCAAATTGTAAGAAGCTTCAGTTTATTTTTGCTTACCAAACTTTGCAACTGCCCCATAGTTCACCTAACTTTAAAAGTTTCAATATCATTTTCACATGTGCAAACATCTGCTTCTAGAATCCGGCAGCAGATATCATGAAAATAGAGATTTTATGATCCTCATATTTGTGGCTCATTGTAAAGCCATCTAACAAGTGTTACATGATTTACTATGGACTCGTGATTTTGAGAATCTTCTTGCTTTAGTAAAGACAGCAATGACTTTTGCTAAAATTAGGGAATGTTGTTACTGTATTTCCAAAAGTCCTAAAAGGGTACCCTCTCCTGCCTTATAATTATTGTATCTTTCAAGTAAATATCTCAACACATCAGAGGATTTTCCTTTTGAAGTTTTATTATAATGACAATATTTTGTTTTTATTTTTTATTTCATTTTATTTCCTTCTAGAGACAGGGTCTTGTTCTGTTTCCCATGCTAGAGTGCAATATTGCAGTCACAGCTCATTGCAGCCTTGACCTCCTGAGCTCAAGTAATCCTCCTGCCTCAGCCTTCAAAGTTGCTAGAACTACAGACGTACACTACCACAGCTGGCTAATTTTTCAAATTTATAGAGATGGGGTCTTGTTTTATTGACCAGGCTGCTCTTAAACTCCTGGCTTCAAGCAGTTCTTCCACCTCAGCCTCCCAAAGTGCTGGGATTACAAGCTAGAGCCATTGTGCTCAGGCTTCTTTATTTTGTATTAGGAAAAATTATGTACTATTATTAAGTACACTTTTATGAAACTAGGAGAGTGCCCATACACTATTAAAATTCAGACTAGTTATCAGCATCAGTTAATTAAGAACTTAAGGAAATAATTTTGTTAATTTAATAGTTCTAAAACATCCCCCAGAAATGTTCTTTTACTTCACTTTGAGAGTATGTTCCAATATTAGAAGTCCTCTCTTCTTTTAAGAGCCATATTACAAAACATTATGGTAAAAAGAAACCTTTAAGTATAACACCTCCATTTTTAGACACTTAAGAAAAAGACAGTTTCCACTGAGTCTTCAGGTTAGTGGCAAAGGCAATATTAGTTCCAGATTTGTGGTTTTCCACTCCAGGGCTTTTTCTATCCTACCAAGCCATTTCTGTAACACACAATAGAGACTTTGAAGTCTCCAAATAAGCACATCACATCTGTAGCAGCACATATGCCACTATGTCACTACTTTTGTAATGATAATGGATTGCTTAGTATTTTATTTGAAATTAGTTTTTAGGATAAGGAATTCTAAAGAAAAAAATGACAATATCTAAATAAATGGAATATTAATTGAATTAAATTCAATTAATTTAATTCCTTAGTTGTTTTAAATGTTAATATGTATTAATTTTCTCTAAAAGTCCAATGCTTATATGTTTATTAGAATTGACTCAATAATGTGGAATATTTGAAATTTTCTTTTTAGAGATGGTAGGAAAAAAACAAAACACAACTTCAGTTAACCAGATCTTTAAGAAAACTTTCAGAAAACAATTAGGTAGTATAAAACTTGATGTGTTATTGTGTCTTAGGATTGGACTTAAGTAGCTGCCTAAACAATGGTCCAGTTTACTAAGGTGGTGAAGACAGGATGAGGTCACTGCAGGGACAACATTTGGGCTGTATAAAGAAGAATTTCAATTTATTTCCTTACCTGAAGGAAATCTGAAGATGTAAGTGGTCATGTTTGAGAGCCCGATTCTTGATCCTTTAATGTATATTGAATGAAAGCTCTAAAACGTATCAATCCAGATGTACCCACTGACACTACTGTGCTATCACCAAACACTAGGATGTATATATTTTGTTAATCTGTGCACAATATCTGCATTTCTTTTACCTGTTGCTTGTTGATTCTTTCTTCAGTGTTGTAAGGAATCATGGAAACAGGAAAGCTTTTTACTCATTCATTTATTCACTCACTGTTTTAAAATAAATAGCTAGACCACGGAATACAAAGATGAGCTGAGGCACAGACTAGAACCTCAAAGAGCTCACACTGTCATAAGAGAATCTGACATACAAACTGTGAGGTGAGTGTAGTGAGACAGATGTCCATAAGATTCATGCAGAATGAAAACCCAGCCCAGATTTAGGGACTCAAAGAGAATTTGTGGAGTAAGAGACATTTGAGCAGACCCTTCTGTGCACTTGGCAGAGTGAAGTCGGAGGAAGCAGGATGACAGGAAACACTCAGAAGCACAGATGAAGTGAACCAGTGTATGGCAGGTTGCTCTTAGGTGCAGATGAGTAGCGATGTGTGAGACTAGGGATGGCAGATATGAGACTGGGGAGGTGGCTGGAAGCCCAGTGATGCGAAGCCTGATAGAGAGCCATTAGGGGTGCTCAGGAGGTAACATTGCAAACTTGCATTTTAAAGAGATGATGTTTCTGGCAGTGTGTCTGGAGAAAGGAATAAATTGGGAAGCTTGGGAAGTAGTCCAAGGAAAGACAAAATGAGGCCCAGAGTAGTGAAGAGGTAGGAGGAATAAACAAACGATTAAAAACTTGTTTTGATATATGCCACTACTTTTATAATTGTAATTGGTGGCTTAGTATTTTATTTGAAATTAGTTTTGGGGATAAGGAATTCTAAAGGAAAAAAATGACTTAATATCTAAAGAAATGGAATATTAATTGAATTATTTAATGCCTTAATTCAGTTTTTAATGTTATTTATATGTTAATTTTCTCTAAGTGTCCAATGCTTATATATTTATTAGAATTGACTCAATAATGTGGAACATTTAAAATTTTTTTCGGAGATGCTAGGAAAAAAATGAAACACAACTTCAGCTAACCAGATCTTTGAGAAAACCTTCAGAAAACAATTAGGTAGTATAAAACTTGATGTGTTATTGTATCTTAGGATTGGACTTAAGTGGCTGCCTAAACAATGGTCCAGTTTACTAAGGTGGTGAAGACAGGGTGAGGTCACTGCGGGGACAACATTTGGGCTACATAAAGAAGAGTTTAGATTTAGACATGTTAATTAGAAATGTCTGAGGCACCCATATGGAAGTATCAGAAGAGGCAGCTGGCAATTGCAGTTTGGCAATCAGAGAGGTCAGGAGGTATAAACTTGCAAGTCATTGGCATAGAATTATACTTAAATCCAAGTAAATTAATGTGAAAGAATATTGTGAGAAGAGATAATAGGGTTTATAACAAAATTCCACAGAATGCAACACTAAGAAGCAAGGAAGAGGAAGAGGTCAGTAACAGTTCAGCCTGTTAAGAAAAATATTCAGTATGTTCTGTGGGAATCCAAAATCTAGAGACCCATAGGTGAAGTATTTCACTGAAACCTACAGTTTTTAGATTTCATTTCCAGCCAAGTATAATTGATAGCCAAATTAAGTCAATATATTAGTTGAATAATGCTCTGTTTAAAACAAAATATACTGAGCTGGTTGTATTTTATGGGTCACAAGCTAGTCCTGAGAGCAGTCCCAAATATGTGATAATGTGTCACTGGCATAAATGTATAACCTTTTCAAGCTCACTATTTTGAAAAAAGAAAGATTTACTTGAAAAAGTATGTTTTGAATTTTTAACTACTTTCTATTTAGTGCCTGCTATGTATATGGGACTGTCTTAGTTGCTATGTTGAATGCTTGTTCAGCAAATATATTTTGCATTTGTGGCATGTGACGGATACTGTTTCAAGTGTTGAGGATTGAGTAGTAAGTGAAATAAACATTCCTGCTCACATAGAGCTTACATTCCAGTGAAGACTTCTAGCAAATTCCCTAGACTCGCTTGGGACTCATGGAACCTATTTTCAAAGAATTTACAGTCTAGTAATGAAAATGAAATGTACAGAAAATATAGTAAAATGTAGAAAATAATGTATTGTTGTTTAGGTATAAATGAAAAAGTCTGAGACTTTTAAAGAGAAGGGTTAGAATACTAATTATTCAGTGAAGAGTTCATATAACAGTTAAAATTTGAGCTGGGAATTAAGAGATGAATAGGATTTTACTTTGAGTGATAAGAAACTTAAGCAGCATAAACAATCATGGAATATAAAAGGTATATAAAATATTTGAGGGATAATGAATTGTTTGATGTATTTAGAGGAGAATGGACAGAGAAAGAGTTATCAGTAAGAATAGGAAAGCATAGTCAGTAAGGAAGGAGAGGGGTAGGAAGCTGCTTAGTCACAGTGGCCGAAGCTAGGCAAAAAGACACAATGTGGGTTCTTCAGAGAAATCTAACACAATGAAGTTCAAGAAACACCTATATAATCTGTCAACTGACAGGTCACTCCTGATTTCCATGAGAGAAGTTAAGATGTTAAAATATAAGACATTTCAAAAGGATATATCGTGGCGCAGAAACTCAAATACTGCATGATCTCCCTCACGAGGAATCCCAAAAAGCTGATCTCATAGAAGAGTCAAATGGTATTTACCAGAGGCTGAGGTGATTGAGGGGTTGGGCTAGAGGATTAGAGAGATGTTAATCAAAGGATATGTAATTATAGTTAGGAGAAATAAGTTCAAGAGATCTTTTGTCCAGCATGGTGACTATGGTAAAAGGTGATATATTGTTTTCTTGAGGAATGCAGAGATAGTGGATGTTAAGTATTCTCCCTACATAAATAATAACTATGTGAAGTAATACATTTGTTAATTCACCAGATTTAACTATTTCACAATGTATATATACCTCAAAATATCATATTGTATATGACAAATAGGTTTTTTAAAAAAGAGGAATATGCCAAGTAATTATGGTCAGAAATTGGAGACAGTTTCCTTCTGTATAAAGAACACTTAGCAAGTAATGGAGAAGAGAAGGAGCTGGGGTAGCTAAGGAAGATAGTGTATGGATGAAAAATGCTGGCTGGATGAGGTAGCTCACGCCTCTAATTCCAGCATTTTGGGAGGCCAAGGCCGGTGGATCATCTGAGGTCAGGAGTTCGAGACCAGCCTGACCAACATGGAGAAACCCCCGTCTCTACTAAAAATACAAAAAAAAAAAAAATCGCCAGGCATGATGGTGCATGCCTGTAATCCCAGCCACTGGGGAGGCTGAGGCAGGAGAATCCCTTGAACCCAGGAGGCAGAAGTTGCAGTGAGCCAAAATTGTGCCATTGCACTCCAGCCTGGGGAACAAAAGTGAATCTCCCTCTCAAAAAAAAAAAAAAAAAAAAAAAAAAAGGGGGGGAGAGAAAAATGCTTTTACTATTCAAGAAAAAAAAATAAAAAAAATGAGGCAAGTGATCCAATTAATAGGAAGTATTGAAGGGTTG
>CAUYLG010069927.1:0-113300 GCA_963573385.1 Cacajao melanocephalus
TCCTCCTTCTCCTCCTCCTCCACCTCCTCCTTCTCCTCCTCCTCCACCTCCTCCTTCTCCTCCTCCACCTCCTTCTCCTCCTCCTCCACCTCCTCCTTCTCCTCCACCTCTTCCTCCTTCTCCTCCACCTCCTTCTCCTCCTCCTCCACCTCCTCCTTCTCCTCCTCCTTTTTCTCCTTCTCCTCCTTTTCCTCCTCCTTCTTCTCCTCCTTCTCTTCCTCCTCCTCCTCTTTCTTCTCCTCTTTGTTTTTCTTTCTCTCCACTTGACCTTAGCCAAAAGGCCAAGAAGTGATCTCTCTCTGTCTCTTCTCCCTTTCTGTCCCTCCCTCCCTCCCTCCCTCTCTCTCTCTCTCTCTCTCTCTCTCTGTGTGTGTATATATGTGTTTACGTGTGTGTGTATGTGTGTTTCTTTGTCTCTCTTTCTCTCTTGGTACATGTGATAGTTCTAAAAATTTGAATTACATGTCATGCCAATGTTTAAAAATGGGAAGACCACACGAAAATCTAGATTCTTTTGAAAATATGGAAGACCAGGGCCATATTCCCACGTGGAAACGGTGGCTGGGCGGAGTGGCCACTGCTGCCTTCACGGAGGGCAGGTGCTCTCTAGTTTGCTGCAGTCCTCACCTCTCCCTATTGTTTGCCACCACAAAGGCTGAGGGCTACAGCCCAGGGAACCAGCGCAGAGTGCAGGCAGTGAGAGGGAAGAAAGAGTGCGCAGTCAGGGAGGACAGAGTTGGGCAGGGCTTGAGGAGGAGGCTGGCATGGGGGGTTGGGGAAGGCCCTGCCTGGGAGGGGCCCCAAGACACCTGCTGATCCCCACTCCAGCAGTCACTTGCCACCACACCTGAAAACACATCTGTGAATATGATCTGTGGCTGGTTAGTCCGGAACATAGCAGAGAAACGCAGGAAAGCATTTACCCTCTGCGAGCTGGCAGTGTAGCCCTGTGGCTAAGGGTATGGCCTGGGGAGCCAGATCACCTGCAGTCAAACCCCAGCTCTGCTAGGGACTTTCTGTGTGGCCTTGGACAAGTTACCTTGCCTCTCTGAGCCTCAGTTTCCTCACCTGCCTCACAGGTGAGGCATTACATGAGGTAAAGAGGCATTGCTGGCCAGGCACAGCAGCTCATGCCTATAATCCCAGCACTTTGGGAGGCTGAGGAAGGAGGATTGCCTGAGCACAGGAGTTGAAGGCCAGCCTGGGCAACACAGTGAGACTCTGTCTATACAAAATTTTAAAAAATTAGCCAAGTGTAGGGGTGTGCACCTGTGGTGGTAGCTACTCAGGAGGCTGAAGCAGGAGGATCGCTTGAGCCTGGGAGCTCGAGGCTACAGTGAGCTATGATTGCACCACTGCACTCCAGCTGGGGTGACAGAGGAAGACCCTGTCTCAAAAACACAAATAAATTACAAAACACATGTACAGAGGCATAACCCAGAGTTCACTCCTGATAGACCTCAGTACATGTTAGCTGTCCCCATTTAACAGAGAACAGATTCTGTCTCAGAAAGAAGAACAAAGAAAAACTCCTCAGCTGTCTCAAGCCTGACAGAGCCAGACTGAGTGGGTGGTGGGGAGGTACTGTCCAACTGGGTAATGTGGATTCCACGTTTGCCCAGGATCTCAAGACCAGGGTGGCTCCAGCCTCCGCCCCTTGCCTCTCTTTACCCCCATTGCTGAATCCAGGGTACTCTGACTCAGTCTCCCTATCCTGAGCACTAAAGCAAGTGTCCTTCCTCCTCAGTCCCACCTGAAAAACAGCAGTGACTGCACAAACCAAGATGCTGTGTCCTGGGAATGCAGACAGAGAAGGACTTGAACCCAGTCCTCCGGGAACCCCAAATTGAAGCTGGAGGGTGAGCCACACACTCAGTGACAACCATACTCTACAGTACCCACAGAGTGCCAAGCCCTGAGCTGACACTCTTTTGACAAGTAGAAACTCAATTCAACTCCACAACCACCCTATGCCTTGGTAGAGATGGGGTTTCACCATATTGGCCAGGATCAAACTCCTGACCTCAGACGATCCTCCCTCCTCAGCCTCCCAAAGTGCTGGAATTCCAGGCATGAGCCACCTCGCCCAGCCTGTATATCTGATTGCCTTGGATGCTATTATTATCTCCACGTCATGGAGGTGAGGAAGCTGAGGCAGGTGAAGAGGGCCATGCCAGGGCCATAACGGGCAAGTAAGTGGCAGAGCTGGGATTCGAAGGCCAGTCAGCCCAGCTCCCGTGGCAGGAGAGGCACAGCTGGCCTCAGAGCACCTCCCTGATGCCTGCCGAGGGACCTGGCTAGTTCCTTTCAAGCATTTAAGGTAGGGGCTACCAGGCTCCATCGCCCAGGTGAGGACACTGAGGCAGAGAGAAGGAAAGAGATTCACCCGAGATCCTGCAGCATTGGCAAGGAGAGTTAGGAATGACGCCCAGGTCTGTCTGAGCCTCCCCATCCAGCTCTCTGCAGATGTAGTTCCCTGCACCTTTTCCAGGCCATGGACTCCTCTGGCATCTGGGGAAGCCTCATGGATCCTTACTTCAAGTATGTTTTTCAATGCATAAAACAAATACAGAATTGCAAAGAAAACCAATTACATAAAAATGGAATTATCAAAACATTATTTTAAAATCAGATATATAGGTCAGGCACCGTGGCTCATGCCTGTAATCCCAGCACTTTGGGAGGCCGAGGTGGGTGGATCACCTGAGGTCAGGAGTTCAAGACCAGCCTGGCCAATATGGTGAAACCCTGTCTCTACCAAAAATACAAAACTTAGCCAGGCATGGTGGCACGCTTCTATAATCCCAGATATTCGGGAGGCTGAGACAGGAGAATTTCTCAAACCTGGGAGGCAGAGGTTGTAGTGAGCCAAATCACACCACTGCACTCCAGCCTGGGTGACAGAGCAAGACTCTGTCTCAAAAAATAAAAATTTAAAAATCAGATGTATAATATCAGTACACATACTTCTTGATTGACGCAGGACACAACAAGAGCTAATGCATGCCTAATAACGCTAGTAACTTCAAAGCATCAAGGAGGGACGCGGTATTTCGAGATACCTGCAACCGTTGTAACGTGTGATGGGAAAAATCCGTGATTTCGATTGGCGTCAAAGTCCCAGGTGAAGCTAGTCCACTGAGGTTTGTTACCTCCACACATCACAAAGGAAGATGTCAATGGCCAGTGACAGGCTAGTGAGAGCAAACATGATCCTGCCACCTCGGCCTGCCCACTGGCCACTGGGAACATCTGGGTTCACCACCTCTGCTGTTGTTTCTTGGCTAAGGCCAAGCACAGGATCTCTGCTACAGGAACGGTTCTCACGTTTGTGCATGTGTGTTAAAATGCACATTCCTGGGCTGGCCCCTGTGGAATCTGATGCTGCAGGTTTGGGAAGAGGCCAGGATCTGCATCTGGAGCAAGTGCCCCAGGTCGTTCTGCATGGGCCACTTTAGGAGAAAGAGGTCTTTTAAAAATGTAAATACGATCGGGTGTCATTTAAAAATGTAAATGATGCCCTGTTGTGCTTGGGATAAACCTCAACTCCCTGCCTTAACTTTTGGGTTTCTACCAGATTGTCAGGCCACTGCCTATGCTTTGTCATCTCCTGTCCCTCCACACTCCAGCCCCACGGGCAGTTCCCTTCCTCCAAAGCCACCCCAGGGCCTTTGCACTTGCCATGTTCTCAGTCCAGTGCTCTTCCCCCAGCGTCAGTTGGCTGGCTGCTTCCTAGCTCAGATGACCCCGCCCCTTCATCAAAAGCAGGCACCACTCTCGTCACACACAATCAGTTTCTGTCCTTCCCCCATTGTACCATCCCCATGCCCCTCTGGTTATTGCAAATGGTGCTATTCATTGGTTTCCTGAGGTTGGGTCTGGCAGGACATGTCTGTCTGTCCAGCAGCCGCTCCTGGAACACATCTTGCTCTGGCGTGGGTGGCACTCAGCAAATAAGTTGCTAAATGAATGAGTGAAGAAACGCCACCAGCCAAGAGGAAAAGGAGATGGCCCGAGTTGTTCAGCAGCAGAGGAGCCCAGGGAAAAAACTGCTTCCAGGAGGAGGGAGCCGCTGTCATGAATGCCACTGAAAGGTCAAGGGAAATAAAGACCGAGGGATGAGAAAAGGCCACGGGCTTTGGCGATTTGAACCCCTCTGGTGACATTTGTAGGGAGGGAAGCAGATTCTGCAGAGAGGCTGATGCCAAGGGGAATGTGGCTTCAGGAGGTGCGGAAGGAGCAGGTGGTGAGGCTGGCCGTGCAGACCCAGCAGGTGCTGATGATGAATGAGACAGGAGGTTCGCCCCAGCTTCAGAGCAGGGGGAGGGAGAAGAGGAGGGCCACTGGTGTGGGGGGCTTTGGACGTCTGGACTCAGACTCACTCATTAATTCACGTTCAGCAGGGAGAGATGAGAGAGGGGACAAGAGCAAGGCTCTGGAGCCAGGCAGGTGGGTTCACATCCCACCCCCTTCGCTTACCAGCAGGGGGCCTTGGGCAAGTTACTTAAATCTGGCTGGACCTCAGTTTTCTCATCAGTAAAATGTAATGAAAATGATGCCCACCTTAAGGGCTGCGGTGAAGATGACACACTCGGGAACAGGAAGGGGTGCCCAGTGAGTGCCCGGTGAGTGCCAACTTTTGTTTCCTATTGCTGCTCCATGCCCGGGGCAAAGCTGCAGCTGAAGTAGCAGTGGAAGGTGGCTCTCAGCGTGAACCACAGAGACAAGGACACAGCCAGGAAAGCAGTGACAGCCCGCGGCCGGGAGTACCGAGTGAGCAGGGGCTGCTGGGACCCAGGAGGGACCAGCCTGGCTCAGTCACAGGAGTCCCAGGGGTTTCTGGAGGAGGAGCCGGAGGAGGTCTTGAAGGACAAGGGGGAGTCCAGCAAGAAGAACCAGACCCAGGGAGCAGGAGCCCGAAGCTGGTGTGGCTGGACGCAGAGGCCAAACCCCGGGGGCCAGGAGACCGAGGAAGAGGCCACTTGAGCACAAGGCGGCGGGGAGTTGTGAACACGGTTGGACCTGGGTACCCAGGATTTGCTCTGGCTGCCAGACAGAGAGAGAGGAGGGGGTCTGGCATCAGCGCCACCGTGGAGAGCCTTCTGCGGGACTCCGTGGAAACAGGGGCAATCGTCTGAATGGTGGAGACCGCGGCGAAGTTGGGAGAGGAGACAGAATACCCTTGGGAGGAAGAGTAGAATTGCCCTCTGCGACCCCGGGTCACTTTCCTCTGATGTGTGTCCCACAAGGACGAGTACTTAAGGGATCTGGAGAACTCCCACCCACCTCCATCAACCCTTCTTCCCACCTCTCCACCAAGGCCCATTTCGAGTACATGGCGGAGGGGGCTCCAGACACACCCCCTTGGGACCCTGGAGGGAGAGTGGCTGAAATGAGCCACCAGGGACCAAGTCCTCCAGGGCACGCCAGAAGTCAGGGGCTTGGCGGACAAACTCTAGCATCCTGGCACCCAGATTTGGAAGTTCCAGCCCCAGGAAGTCCCCCAGTCAAGACAGAGACCCCTGATGTCCTCCATGAAGACACTGAGTGTCTGCTCCGGCTGACTCCGCATTCACTCACCTGTCAGAGCCAGCAGCCACCTGTACAATGGCCATTAACTCCCCCTCACCTTTGACCCCATCTCCTGCCCCGTTCCCCTCACTCACCTCCCTCCAGGACCCCGGCGCACTTGCCAGGTGCACCCTTGCCTCGAGGACTCACCCTTGTTGCTCCCTCTGCACGGAATGCTGTTCCCCCAGGTCGCCCCACCTGCCCTAAGGTTTTTGGATTTTTTGGGTTGGTTTTTTTTTTTTTTGGTCACCCTGGCTGGCATGCAGCGGCATGAATAGTTCACTGTAACCTTAAATTCCTGGGCTCAAGAGATCCTCTATCACCTCAGGCTCCCAAGTAGCTGGGACCACAGGCACACACCACCATGACTAGCTAATTTTAAATTTTTTTATAGAGATGGGGTTTTGCTATATTGTCCAAGCTGGCCTTGAACTCCTGAGCTCAAGCGATCCTCCTGCTTCAGCCTCCCAAAGCGCTGGGATTACAGGTGTCAGCCACCACACCCAGCCTTCTAAGTTTTGCCTAAATGTCACTTCTCAGTGATGTCTTCCCTGATCCCACTATTTAAAATTGCCAATGCCCCTCCCAATACTCCCCTTTCCTTTTCATTTTTTTCCCTAGCATTTATCACCATTAAGCAGCCAAAAGGACCTTTCTAGAATGTAAATTGAATCTCCCCTGCATAAAGCCCTCCAATGTTCCCATGGCGTCCCATCACACTCAAAGTGAAATCCAGGTTTCTTCCAGGGCCCTAAGTGACCTGGCCCCTGCCCACCTCTCCAGTCTCACCTCTCTCCCCTTCCTCCCTGAGGCTTCTTTCCAGCCACAAAACTCCTTCCCACCCCAGGGCCTTTGCACCTGCTCTCCCCACCTCTGATGGAAACACAGCTACCAGACATCCGTCGCTTTCCTCCTTAAGGAAAGGCACAAGCACAGTCATGAATGGGGCGAACACTCTGCTTCCAGGTCAAGAAGATGACAGAACGTCGAGGCAGCTGCAGCCACCTGGAGGGGTCACAGCCAGGGAGGGTCACATCCCAGGAGAAGTCACACGCTCAGCTGCAGCCAATGGGTGGGAATGGGTACCCAGGGTTGCCAGATCTTCCAGCTCTTCCAAAGAAGCCAGAAATCCTGGGTTTTACATGAAATCTCATTTTGAAAAGATAATGAATTCAAATCTTTTCAAACACAATGCTGAGGCCCTAGGACTCGAGTTTCCAATCCTTCACAGAGCTCAGAAAGCCAATCACAACTGAGTCCATTGCACTGCATTTTTTGGTGCTAAAAATTCACCCCAGAGAGGGGATGAGATGTGATCAAGGTCACACAGCTTCTAGCAGAGCATGCTCTCCAACCTAAGACTCTGTTCTTAACAGCAGACATTTCCTTAACTCCTCCTAAGCACTTGGCTGGGCCACAGGAAGGGGAAAATGCTATTCACGTTCATGTCAGAACCTTTTTTTTTTTTAAGCGACAGGGTCTCACTCTGTTGCCCAGGCTGGACTGCATGGTACATTCATAGCTCACTGCAGCCTCCACCTCCTGGGCTCAAGTGATCCTCCCCGCTCAGCCTCCCAAGTAGCTGGGACCACAGGCATATGCCACGATGCCTTGCTAGTTTTGTTTATTTTTTTGTAGAGACAGGGTCTCACTATGTTGCCCAGGTTGGTCTTGAACTCCTGGCCTCAAGGAGTCCTCCCACCTCAGCCTCCCAAAGTGCTGGGATTACAGACATGAGCCAGCATCTTTAAGGCATGGGCAGAATAATGAAAACATATTTGTGGGTAGAAATCTTTTAAGATTTATCTGCAAGGGTATGTGAAGGGTCTATCCTAGCATAAAGAATGACGTCTTCTGTCTAAGCAGGGCATTCATCTTGGTGGCAGGGCAGGGCGGGGGGGGCGCATGATGCATGATCCTGCCTGAGTCCATGGTGAGCTCAGAATCTCTGTCTTATTACCCTGAAACTAGACAGCATGTTTTCTCTTGCCACTACCCTTCCCCCACCTTCCCACTCCCACCCCCGCCCCACCACCTTGACCAAAAGGATCCTGGCTTTATCACTCAGCCAGAGGAGTCTAAAAATACCTAGACTCACCAACTTCAGGGGTTTATTCTGTCATCTGGGAGGCACCCACAAAGCTTTTGCCAATATAAATGGCATTTCCTTTGGTATTTTTAAAGATCAGAGAATCCACGGGAATATACAAGTTGGACGGGGCCTTTGAGATCACAGCTTCCAAATGCCTCCTGTTTCAGGTTTTTTTAAAAAAAAGTTTTTTAAGGAGGCTCGAAAGGTTAGGTTTCCAGATAGCTCACAAAAGAAGAAACCAACCTAGTTAAAATCCTATGGAAAAATAAATTCAATCTCACTCGTAATAAAATGTAAATTAAAGCACTCATGAGGTAGAGCTTGTAGCCAGCATATTAAGCAAAATTTTGCAAGTAAGAGCTTCTAGTGGAAGATAGTGAAGGAAGGGTGGATTTCCCTGCCAGAAACATCTGCAAACTTCTCACTCAGAAGCCATGTGATCCCCTTACTTCCCCAGGTTCCCTTGCCCTGTGACTAGTCCTGGCCACCAGGCTCTGAGCAGAAGTAACATGTGTCACTTTTAGCACATGGAAAAGCTAGCATGTGACCTCCCTGGTTCTAACCTCCCGCTGCTTTCCTGGGGGTATGCGGTGTTGAGACGTTAGTGTGTCCAGTAGCCTGGGTCCCTAAGAGACCACGTTTGCTTCAACCCGGGGCCCTCTGTGCCGCCTGCTCCATCTGGAATGTTCTTTCCTCTTATTCTCCTCATCTCCACTCAGTTCAAATGTCAACTCCTCATCAAGGAACCAGAAAGATCCTAACCCATCCACCCACCCAACTTTCCCCTGCCCTGGTCACGCCCCATTCTGACATATTCTTGAATTGTCTCCCTAGTAGCAGTCTCATTTTGAAATGATCATGTCTTTGCCTCAGTTTACCTGTCTGTGAATTGGGCGGTCAGACTCAATTTTAAGGACCATCCCCTCTGTGACATGACTCCCGAGACGCTGGTGGGTACGGACACCCTGTCTGCACCACCTCCACTCCCCTTTCTGTGCCCTGGGCCAGCCCAGCAACCCTCTTGGAAATAGAACTCACTTTTCCTTCCAGAGACCACCACTTCCCCATTCTCAGCACTTGCAATGGGGGGACGGAGGGGAGGCAGCCCAGCTGCTCCCAGCTGCAGGGCGGGGATCCTCAGAGTCCATTGTGATTGGTTCAGGGATGGGCACATGACTCAACCTGGGGCAATCGGAGCCAGCCCTGGGAATTTGCAGAAACAACTGTCGAAGAGGCGGTCCCTTTCCATTGGGAGTTGCTAAACTGGAGAAAGTGGAAACTGGAGCTGCTGGGAGCACCTCTGCCAGCACAGACCACCTGAGAATGAAGCCCACTGAATGAGCTGCACTGAGAGACAGAAAGGCTGCCTCCTAAGAGCACTGTGGGAGAGAGTGCCTGGATCCAGCTGTGCCTGACTGCGATATGTCCCTCATACTTGAGTCAGGGAACCAGTAAACTCCTTATTCGGCTCAAGTCTGTTTGAAATTAGTTTTCTTTCTCTTGCAGCCAAAACAGCCTTTTGCCTTCCTTGCCTGTCCCTGTAAGGATGTCGGTCCCAGCCCTGGAATGTTTGCTCATTTCTTAGTCTCCCTCTGGGGCTACGAGCTCCCTCACAGGCAGGTTTCCCAGCATCTCTGCCCCTCATATGCCCTGTGCAGCCCTGCCAAGTGATCAGAGGACACAGAAAGGGCTGCAGCTCTGGGGTTTTAATTGGGGAGCTGCTCTGTCCGTTCCAGAAGCTTCAGACTGTGTGATCTGAGCAATTAACCTTTCTGCAGAGGCCAAGGCCAATTATATCCCAGGGCCCATCTGTGACATCTGTGTAACAGACCAAGTGTCTCAGCCTGGCTGTCTTGGTTTTTATAGGACAAATGTAGCATAATCAATCTCTTCTATCCCCACTGCTGGCACCCCCATCCAGGCCTGTGTCCTTTCTTGTGGTTGTAACAGCCTCTGACTCCTCCCTACTTCCCACTGGCCCACTCTTGCCCATCCTCCACAAACTCGTCCCCTGTGACCTTGGCAACTGCAGCTTCTCCATGCCCCACCCTCCAGCTCCCCTAAACTACCTACCCGGTAGATTGCAAGCATGGTCCCAAATCATTCACCCTTCCTGTGTCTGTACCCTTTGCAATACTCTCCCACCTCTGACTTTGAGCTCAGCCATGGGACTTGCCTTGGCCAATGGGATATTAGCAGATGAGACATAAGCACATTGCACAACCAGTGCAATGCCTCTTGCTTGCACCTGTTTTCACCCAGGCTAGCCTGCTGGAGAATGAAGGACCCACTGGACAGAACCTAATCTTCCTGGCTGAGGCTGGCCTAGGTCACCAAAGAGTTTATCTGTGCCTAGATATAGAGCGAGCCAGCCACAATCAGCAAAACTATCAAGCTGACCAACCCAGATGTTGAAGCAGTAAATGCTTGTTCCTGCAGACCTCTGAAGGTTGGAATCAGTACGCAGCATTGTCATGGCAATAGAGAACTGATGCGTGTTGCATTTCCCCCAGGTCTGTAGAGCCTTAGCAAGTGCTCTTCCATCTGCCCATCCTGTCTCCACTTTGGTGTGTTCCTAGTTCATTTTGTGCTGCTATCACAGAATACCAGAGACTGGGCCATTTTTTTTTTAATGGAAATTTACTTCTCACAGTTCTGGAGGCTGGGAAGTCCAAGATCAAGGCACCTTTTCTGGTGTTGCCCTTCTTATTGTGTCCTTGAATGGTAGAAGGCAAAAAGGCAAGAGAGAGCTAACACACTCCTGCAAGCCCTTTTTATAGCAGCATGAATCCATTCATGAGAATGGAACCCTCATGACCCAAACCCTTCCCAAAGGCTGAAACTCCCAACGCCATTGCATTAGGATGAAGTTTCCAACACATGAATTTTTGGAGGGGACAAAATCATTCAAATCACAGTGGTTTGCTTGGCCACCTCCCACACATCCTTCAAGATTCAGCTCAGTGTCTCCTCCAACTGAAGGCTTCAGTAACCTCCTCTTCCCATCCCACCCCAAGGGCTGATAGCTTACTTCTCTGTGCCCTTACAGCCCTTCTGCATTAAAACGAGCTGGAGACAGATAGTGTAGCTCAAGTCCTGGTGCCTGTACTTACCAGCTCTAGGGACCTGGGCCCATCATTTAATATTTCTAAGCCTCGGTTTCCCCACCTGAAAATGGGAATGACAATAACATCACCCTCTCGTAGATATTCCATAGGAAGGGCTTCACGTAGTGTCTGGCACACAGCAAGCGTTCTCTCTAGTTAGCTGCTATCATCCTGTTGCTACGGTGCTTACCTCATTGTCGTGCCATTATTTTTCTGCCTTATGAGACTCTGAGCCCCAGAAGTCAGGACCCACACCTCATTCACTATCTGCCTTTGGACTAGTCCAGAGAGGACATTTTTTTGGCGGTGGGACAGGGTCTTGCTCTGTTATCCACGCTGGAATGCAGTGGTGTGACCATAGCTCACTGCAGTCTTGACCTCCTGGACTCCCACCTCAGCCTCCCAAGTAGCTGGGACTACATGGGTGAGCCACTGTGCCCAGCCTGCACTCAGTTCTTTCTAAGCCATCACTGCTGATTCTCTAAAGAGGACATTCATAGTCCCATTTCATTGTTAAGAACACCAAGTTTCGGGGAAGGAATATAACTTGCCCATGAGCACACAGCAATTAAATGATGTGCATCTTTTTTTGTTTGTTTGTTTGTTTTTTTTGAGACAGCGTCTTGCTCTGTCACTCAGGCTGGAGTGCAGTGGCGCAATCTCAGCCCACTGCAACCTCCGCCTCCCAGGTTCAAGTGATTCTCCTGCCTCAGCCTCCTGAGTAGCTGGGATTACAGACACACGCCACCATGCCCAGCTATTTTTTTTTTTTTTTGTATTTTTTAGTAGAAATGGGGTTTCACCATGTTGGCCAAGCTGGTCTCAAACTCATGACCTCAGGTGATCTGCCCACCTTGGCCTCCCAAAGTGCTGGGATTACAGGCATGAGCCACTGCACCTGGTCAATGTGCATCTTTTCATGCCCCTCCTGGTTTGGTCTATGTTTGGGACAAGGAAAAATGTGATATTTAAGAGAAATACAATTAATAAAAAAGAGTATTTATGAAGTACTTGCTATACTACTCATGCTGTTTGAATCCCTTAACTTATTTCAACTGATTTAGTCTTCACAAAAACCTCTGTGAGGTATGTACTGTGATTATCCCTATTTTATAGTCAAGAAACTGAGGCATGGAAGGTCCATTGTCTTGCTTAAGGTCACACAACCAGAAAATGCAAGACCAGGGTTTGAACCAGGTCACTTGGGGCCATGGAGCTTTCTAGTTCCCCAGTCTTATTGCCACAGATGATGAAATGCATGCTTCATGATCCTCAGTCTTCCCTTCACAGATACCTAGACACATACAGGCACAAAAGCTCCTGCTCAGTTCCTTGGGTAGACTGATGTGGGAGCCTGCCTCAGTCTACCCAAGAACTCCAGTTCTTGGTCAGGTGTGGTGGCTCTCACCTGTAATCCCAGCACTTTGAGAGTCCAAAGCGGTAGGATTGCTTGAGCCCAGGAGCTCAAGACCAGCCTGGGCAACATGGTGAAAGACCATAACTACAAAAATACCAAAATTTGCCAGGTGTGGTGGCATGCACCTGTGCCATGTGCTACTCAGGAGGCTGAGGCAGGAGGATTGCTCAAGCTCAGGAATTTGAGGCTGCAACGAGCTGTGATTGTACCACTGCACTACAGCCTGAGTGACAGAGCGAGACCCTGTCTCAAAAAAAAGAAAAAAAGATTCTAGTTCCCTGCCCTGAGCCCCAGGCAAGGGCTGGGGCCCTGACACTCCCTGTAGATCCTGCCCACTTCCTCCCTAGCAGCTGCCAGACCCTGCTGCCCCCACCCAGCCTGACTGGACTTTCTTGGAGTTTCTTTGCTGCCACAACCAAGCCCACTGTTTGTGCAGCCCAGCGCAATTCAGCTTCCTTTCCTCTCTAGCCTCATCATCTCTTACTCTCTCCCTTTCTCTCTCTCTCTCTGTCTAAATCTCGACAGGGTCTCACTCTGTCACCCAGGCTGGAGTCCAGTGGCATATTCTTGGTTCACTGAAACCTCCGCCTCCCGGGTTCAAACTATTCTCCTGCCTCAGCCTCCCAAGTAACTGGGATTACAGGTGCATGCCACAATGCCTGGCTGATGTTTTGTATTTTTAGTAGAGGTGGGGTTTGGCCATGGGGTTTGTATTTTTAGTAGAGTTGAGGTGTTGCCAGGCTGGTCTCGAACTCCTGACCTCAAGTGATCCACTCGCCTTGGCCTCCCATCCCTTTCTGTCTTTACTCCAGGCATCTCCTTGCTGCTTGCCTGGTCTTTGAATATCCTGGGCATGTTCTGCCTCAGGGCCTGTGCACCTGCTGTTCTGCTGCTTAGAATGTCCCCCTGCCCTTCCCAGCCCCGTGACCCATGGTTATCCTCATGGCTTTCTCCTCCACCTCCTTTGATCTTTGCTTAAATGCCACCTTTTGAGAAGGTCCCCTCTGACTCCCCCATCTGGAACGCAGACGCTCTGTCCCTTCCTGCCCCTCTTCACGGGCTCAGCTTTGCTTTATTTTTCTCCACATGTATTGCCATCTAATAACACCACGTGATTGACAACTTGCTTTTTTGAAAGTTTGTTTCTCTCTTTGAGAGAGGAAGCTCCATGAAGGCAGGGGTTTTTGTCTCCTATACACCACTGGACCCCAGAGTCTTGAACCGAGCCTGGCACATAGTAGGCATTCCCTAACATTTGTTGAATAAATGAATAATTAGTTGGTCAGCTTTGGATTCGAGCTGTAAAGATACTGGGCACCTGCTTTGGGGGAGTCAGGCTGGGGCTTCGTGAGTTGCCCCAACCATACGAGTCTGACTCCTACCACTGTCTCACCATCCATGCACCCAAGCTCTCAGCACGCCTTGCAGTCAAGCCCACTCAAGGTCAGACAACTGGCATTAAGACCAAAGGTCTGGCTGGGCATGGTGGCTCATGCCTGTAATCCCAGCACTTTAAGAGGCTGAGGCAGGAGGATTGCTTAAGCCCAGGAGCTTGAAACCAACCTGGGCAACACAGTGAGACCTCGTCTCTACTAAAAACAATTCTTTTAATTAGCCAGGCATAGTGGTGTGCACTTGTAGTTCCAGCTACTTGGGAGGATGAGGTGAGAGGATCATTTGAGCCCAGGAGGTCGAGGCTGCAGTGAGCCATGATTGTACCCCTGCTGTCCAGCCTGAGCAACAACAAAACGAGCAAACAAAAACAAACAAAGCAAACAACGGAAAGACTAAAGGTCTGGCCTGGCTGTTACATCTTCAGATTTCACGTATGCTCATAACAACAATATCAGGATTAAAAATGATTAGTATGAAGACCGCAAATGCTGATGAGGATGTGGGAGCAGCTCCAGAGATTGATGCAGTCACTTCGGAGACCAATTTGTCCTTACCTAGTGTAGCTGAAGATGAAGATGTTTGTGTCCCATGACCTAGCAAGCCCAGTCCGATTTATAAAAGTTAAAGACATTCTTGCACCATAATACGGTTCAACAATGTTCACAACAGCACAGTTTGAAATGGAAAAAAAAATGCTGGAAAAAACTAAATGGTTATCGACAGTAGAATGGCTAAATAAATTGTGGTGTGTTCACAACACAGAATGCTTGGCAGGAAGCCGTGAACAGAAATGGATAATGGCTACAAACATCAACATAGCAGAATCTTTATTTTTATTTATTTGGTTTTTTTTCAATAGAGACAGGGTCTCACCATGTTGCCCAGGCTGCTCTGAAACTCCTGGGCTCAAGTAATCCTCCTGCCTCAGCCTTCCAAAGTGCTAGGATTACAGGCGTGAACCACCGCACCCGGCCAATGTGGAAGAATCTTAAGAAACAAGTTAACTCTGTGTACCCATGTACCATGTTAAGATGATAACTCATGCAGCATGATCCAATTTAAAGTTCAAAGATAAGCAAAACGATATAGAGTATTTAATGATACCAACTTGTGGTGAAACTCTGAACAAATGCAAAGGAATGTTCTATATAGAAGTCAAGAAAGAGGTTCCCTTTGAAGGAGGGGGCTGGGATCTCAGAGCAAGGGACCCAGGAATCCAAAGCAACGGTGAATTGGTGATTTGCTGAATTTTTATTATTGATATTTTGAACTTATTTTCATGAATATTCATTTGTATTTTACTCCAATATTTAATAAAGTCAGCTTTTTAAAAGGAAAATAATGATTTGGGGAGGTTAGACCAGGGATTGTCCAACTACAGCCCATGGGCCAAATCTGGCCTGCCTCCTGGTTTTGTAAATAAAGTTTTATTAGAATGCAGACAAATAAAGTTTTATTGGAACACAATCATGTTCATTCATTTATGTGTTGCCTATGGCTGCTTTCATATAACAATGGCAGAGGTGAGTAACTGCAATAGAGATTGTATGGCTCACAAAGCCAATATTTACTGTCTAGATATTTACTATGTGGTCCTTTTAAAGAAACGTTTGCTGCCCCAGGGCTAGAGCAATGACCTTCACTCACAGACTAAATTTAATTATTTTAAATTATTTCCTACTTATTTTCTAATTTAAAAGTAATACATGCTCATCGGAAAGAATCTGAAAAATACAGAAACATGAGAAAACAGTTTCCTATATAAGGCCACCACCAGCAATAACCATTGGTAAAATTTGAGCCTATTTCCTTCCAGGTTTTTTTTTTTTAACGCATATGTAAGTTTCCTCCCTCTATAACCAAGAATGTGCTGATCATGCAATTTTGCACCCTGTTACATTCACTTGATGTCATCTCAGGAGCATTTTTCTGTGTGGCTTAATAGCATTCCATTTTTTGCTATTATAAGTAATGATGCAATTAGAATCCTTGTACACATGTCTTTGTTGACAATATGAAATATTATATAGTCATCCAAAATGAATTCTTCAAGGAATCACTAATGATATAGGGACTGTCATGGCTGCATTATTTATACCAGCAAAAAGACTGAAAACAATATGAATGGCTTGGCAGTAGGAGAATTGTTATATGAACTTGGTACATCACTAATGTGGAGTACCAAGTTCATATAATATAGATGGAATATTCTGCAGCTTTTAAATGTAATGATTATGAAGAATGGAAAAATGGTTCTCTCTTTGAGCCTCAGTCTCCTGACATGCAAAGTGAGGATAGGGCCACTGCCTCCCAGAGCTGTTTTAGGAGGTTTCTTTTTCTTTCCCTTTTTCTTTTCTTTTCTTCTCTTTTTCTTTTCTTTTCTCTTTCTCTCTTTTTTTAATCTTCTTCTTCTTATTTTTTTTGCAATCTCACTCTGTTGCCCAGGCGGCAGTGCAGTGGCAGGACCATGTCTCACTGCAGCCTCAACCTCCCAGGCTCAAGTGATCCTCCCACCTCAGCCTCCCAAGTAGCTGAGACCACAGGCACGCGCCACCATGCCTGGCTAATTTGGGAGGAATTTTGAAAGCATCTAGCATGTAAATTGCATTCCCTATGCTAGAGCTATTATTTTTAGAGATAATGATATATAAATTATGGGAAAAGGATACAACCAGGCTGACAGGTCAATCCTGCATCCTGCTAGATGCTAACTATCTTGCAGACTGCTCGTGGCTGCACCCACACCGAAGTAAAACTAGCAAGTGTCTGGAAGGGACCCTAGACAAGTGGCAGGTGGCATTCTTCTACCTCCACTTCAGAGCCCTGTGATTACTGTTCCCATGTCATTTGTGTGATCACTGAAGGGCTGTGATCCCAAATGGGTTTTGATGACAATCTACCCACAACCAAGAAAGGAACAAATGGCTCTTGACTGCAGATATAACCAAGCCGCTACCAAGCAGATATTGATCAGAGCTGAGGCAGAGCCCAGGCTGACAGATGGGGCAACTCTGAGAGGAGACGAAGGAGCAGAGGTGTCTCTTCCCTCAGAGGATGTGTGTGCACGCATACACACACAAACACACACATCCTGTTGGTTTTGAAAACTCACCAGAAGATACGGAGAGGGGGCAGGGTGGGGGATGAACAGCTAAGGGAGTCTATGATTTAGGGGGAGTTTGCCAGATTTTCATTTAGGTTATAAAAGAAATATTTGAAAGCAAAGAAATCCATGAGCAGCAGAAGGCTTTGTGGGGCCATAAATAAAGATCACATACAGGGCAGGGCACGGAGCAAACAAAGCCGCAGGCCAGAGGGTCAGCCTGGCTGCCTAGACTCACAGGCCCACAGTTCTCAGTCATTCATTCAATCGCTCAAGCCACAAATATTGATTGAGCACCTACTACGTGCCTGGTGTTGTTCAAGGTGCTGGGAACATAGCTGTGAATGAAACTAATGAGTCTGCTGTCTTGAGGAGATAAAAAATAAACAAGTTTTCAAGTCAATAGGACTGGGGAGGCTGAAAGGGGAGGATCACTGGAGCCCAAGAGTTTGAGGCTGCTGTGAGCTATAACTGTGCCTGTGAATAGCCACTGCACTCCAACCTGGGTGACACAGTGAGACCATGTCTCTAAAAACATAATAATAAGCACAATAGGATCATGGCAGGTAGTGACAGCCACAGCAGAGAGGTCGGAGCACTGACAGAAAACCTGGGTTTCAATTCCGGTTCTGCCACTTACCAGATGGGGCCCTTGGGCAAGTCATTTAACCTTTTCTTGCAGTGAACATTCCTGGTGCCTACCCAGATCCCCTCTGCAGTGGTACACCACTCCCTGGCTGCCGTGACCATGACTGGCCACGAAAGGTGCACACTGTCCCCTTCTGCAGAAACATGCCCTCTGTTGAACTGGAGCCAGCTCACCTGGAAGGTCATAACCCCTCTAATATGGAAGGTCATATTCCCTCTAACCCCTGAGACACCCAATGAGGAAAAAAGGCATGCTTCCTGTGACTGAAGGTAGAACCAACTCTGTGGTAGAATTCACATTCCAGAGCTTCTGGGGGATCAGTCTCCGGGGAGACCACACCCCGGCCTAGCCACTCCATGCCATTGCCATTACTCTGCCCTCTTTGTCTCATTCCCCTTACTCTGCCCTCTCTTAAACATATTTTTCTTTTTAAATTTTATATATTTATGCATTCCTTTTCTTTAGAGACAGAGTCTTGCTGTGCTGCCCAGGCTGGAGTGCAGTGGTACAGTCATAGCTCACCACAGATTCAAACTCCTGGGCTCAAGCATTCCTCCCACCTCAGCCTCCCAGGTAGCTGGGACTACCGTTGCAAACCACCACCCCAGCTAATTTTTAATCTTTTTTTTTTTCTGGTAGAAATGAGATCTTACTCTGTTGCCTAGGCTGATTTCAGACTCCTGGCCTCAAATAATCCTCCCACCTCAGCCTCCCAAATTGCTGGGATGGCAGGCATGAACCACTGCACCCAGCTCTCTCCCTTTTTCCTAAAAGTATCTCTCCAAAAGTTCATGGGCACTGGAATTCCCCTCTCAGGCTCTGTTTCCAGGGAAGCCAGCTTACGACACTCATTCTTTGTGGGTAAAATGAGGGCACCTCCCTCGTGGGGTTGTTAAAGACTAAACATTAACATATACTTCTGTATTTGCTTGGGACACAATGTGATACATTATAAGTACTAAATAAGCATTGATCATTATTAATGACCATAAAAATTAAAATCTCTCAATGCGAAAAATAAAATGTCTAGAGTGGGGCTACATCAGTTAAGGGCGTTCAGGCAAGATGTCTATAAGGAGGTGATATTTGAGCTAAATCCTGGTAGGAAGGAGGACACTAAATGAAGAGTAGGGTGAAGAGAAATCCACGTACAGCAAGTGCAAAGGCCTGAGGTGGGAACAAGCTTCGTGCTTTGTTTCTGTAACCCAGAGGCCAGTGAGGCTGCAACTCTAGTCAGAGGGTTTTAAAGAAGCCGGTGCCCAATGTAATTTGCATTTGCAGTAGATCACTCTGACTGCTGGGTTGAGAATGGAGTTGGCCTCACAGGTACTTCCTGATGGCCTGTTGTGTGCAAGGTGATATAACAGGTATTTGGAAGGATTTGAAGATGAGCCTGATGCAGCCCCTGACCTCAAAGGGCTCAAATGTAGAAGAGGCAGTGAGCCTGGGCGTGAGGACTCTACAGTCAAGAAAGTATTGTGTGCTGACAGAGAGGGTGTGTGGAAGCTGGCATAGCTCTGAGGAGGGTTGGGGGAATGAGCAGGACCCTAAACAAGGACAGGAATATAGTTGTGGAGAATGAAAGGGTGTTCCAGGTAGAGGGGAACAGAATGAGCAAAGGTGGAGACTTTGCTGAGGGCACTTAAGAAATCCAGTCAACCTAGAGTACAGCAGGCCTTCATCTGAAGCCAGAGAGAGCTAGCGGGGCCAGACCACAGAAAACCCTGGGTGCCAGGTGAGATTCCAGCCATTCCTCCCAAGGCAGTAGGGAAGTATTCCCAGAGTTTAAAGAGATGAGTATTAAACCATCTTTTCTTTAATCTGCTGAATCTAAAATTTATATCAGCCCTCTCTTGGTTGCAAGAGATAGAAATACAACCACAACGGGCATAAACAGAAGAATAATTCATCAGCTAAAAAGCAGATCTGGCTTCAGGTACAGCTGGATGGAGGACTCAGTCCTTTTCTAACTTTTGGCTCCAGCTTCCATGCTGTGGCTTGGGTCTCAGACTCCATGTGGTGGTAAGGAAATGGCTGGAAGCCCAGCCAGCTCTCAGGACCAAAAAAAAAAAAAAAAAAATCCCTGATTTTTAGCAAATCCTTCTACTGTGGCAGATTTTGAATGTCAAATTGAGAAGAAATGTGCAAAATCGGCTTTCAAGGCCACAAGAAACAGCCCCGGCACACCTAGACCCATATCCTACCACCTTCAAAGCCACTGGGCACAGTTCTCTTCCCCTGAGGTTGCAGCAGACATTTCAGTGCATTGCATAACCTCTGATTTGGTCATGAATCCGTCCACAGGGGACAGTGATGCTTTGACTGCCACAGGCTTGGGTCCCTGCTTCATCATCAGTCACAAACCACATGGCCTGAGCATAGAAAGATCTTGACACCCAGCAGATAGAGCATAATTACCAGAAAAAGGGATGCTGGGCATGAGGCAAACACAACAGATTGTTTTCCTATGAAGATGGTTTGAGGGCCAGGCACGGTGGCTCACGCCTGTAATCCCAGCACTTTGGGATGCTGAGGCAGGTGGATCACTTGAGGTCAGGAGTTCAAGACCAGCCTGACCAACATGGCGAAACACCGTCTGAACTAAAAATACAAAAATTAGCTGGGCGTGGTGGCAGGTGCCTGTAATCTCAGCTACTCAGGAGGCCAAGGCAGGAGAATCGCTTGAACCTGGGAGGCGGAGGTTGCAGTGAGCTGAGATAGTGCCATTGCACTCCAGCCTGGGTGACAGACCGAGACTCCATCTCAAAAAAAAAAAAAAAAAAAGAAAAGAAAAGAAAAGAAGAAAGAAAGAAGAAAGAAAGAAAGAAAGAAAGAAAGAAAGAAAGAAAGAAAAAGTAAAGAAAAAAGAAGATGGTTTAAGAAGGCTGTAAAGATCCAACAAGGAAATGGACAGGAAGAGTCTTTGTAAAATGGGAAGCCCTGCAAAGTTTCTCTAACTTGCTGGACATTTTTATTCTTGGTGTGACGCTCTAAGCTTCTGATGCATCTGATGTAAAGTACCGTCAAATGCTATGGGAGACACCTCTGGAAGCATGTAGTCTTAAGATGGATGATTCACCATTCCCAGTCCTTTACCCAGGGCAGACATTGCTAATCGATCATGGCACTCTCCCAGGGAGCCTGGGAGATGCCTCATAATCCTTCTCCACACCACCGTCCAGGCAGGCACTACCAATTGAGAAGAGAGGGGAAGAAAGATTAAACCTTTCCATTCTCCTTAAACTGGTCCGATTCCATCATAAGCCACAGTAGAAACAGGCCCAGAGATGAGTGCAACTTGTGCATATCACAAAGGCAGAGCCTAGGGATGCCCAGAGTCTTTCAATTCCCATTTGAACCTGTTTGTATCCAAGATGACTCAATCTGGAGAAATAAGGTTCCAGGGCTTGGGAATGCCCAAAGTGGCAATGACTTCCCACTGCTGTTAGAAAAATCTCCCAATTCCCTACTGCGGCCTTCACAGCTGCCCATCACCTTCCTCTCTGACTCCATCTCCTACCATTCTCCCCTTACCCCCCATGCCTCAACCATTCCATCTTTCTGTTCCTCAAAACATGCCAAGCTTGGTCTCACCTCAGAGCCTTTGCAGGACCTCCCTACAGGGTGACAAAGACATTTACCAGAAGCTCCAGGCAAATACCCCTCTGACTTCATCCATACCCAGGAGAAGGAGAGCTCTACTTTCTCAGCAAATGCAGTGGAAAAACTAGCCTCCTAGAATCCAGTACTCATCATGGCAGCCAAGAAGATGGAAAATCCCAATTGGCCAGGCCTGGACTGTGTGCCCAGCCTTGGAGATACAGCCAGCCTCACCCTGACCAAACAGGCTGACAGTGATGGAGACGTGGGTGCCCAGTGGAGAAATTACATTATAGGAGGGGTAGTGGGCTCAACATTACACTCTAGTTGATAATATGAAGTCCATATCATTGAATTTTCACCTGAAAGGAGGAACATAAGAGACAAGAGTATTTAGAAAAACTCATATATTTCAATGCTTATTTACTTTCCTGGGAGTAAGAACCAAAAGTGCAGCAGTAAGTGGATTAATCCCAACCCTCTTGATGAAGATCTATCCCATCCCATGCCAAATGGCATGTCCCAATGGGGGCTGAATAGAAAAAAGATTACGAAGTCTTGATTGGGGGGAAGGGACCTTCTGACTGGGTTAGAATGTCCTCCTTTAAAGTATACCTTAAACTGGCCGATTGGAGCCATTGCACTTTAAGAGGATCAAAATTTAAAAATCTCCTACTGTCTTATTTTAAAGTATTCCCAAGCCCTGAATAACCAGAACTCACATCCAGGCTCCTAAAACATTCGGACTTCATCATGCATGATCAATTAACAATGTCTGCTGTGGGCGGAGGAGTGAGGAATCATGGTGTGCTTGCTATATCTTTGCTGACCCTGGTCTATGGACTTTTTTGGATCATAGCATGGCTGCCTGAAGCCAAAAAGATCCCCACCTGGACCTGAGCTGTCAGCACACCAAGCCGACTTAATTAAAGTGAGCAGGATTACTAAGTCATTATTTAACGATGGAAAGAATTTCCAGGAGTCGTTGGGAGGCAGACGCCACCTCCAGGGCAACTGCAGCGCCTTCTGTCCTCCACCCTGGCGGCACGGCCCTCTCTCTTTCATCATTTTCCCCGCTGCAAGTGTTTTCCCCGTTTGCTATCTAATCTTGCAAAATGGGAGTGAGACATGTTTTGCTCAGGAAAATGCGGAGCAGCCTGAGGAGCGTGGGCCGGCCACTTGGTACAGCAGACATCCCGGGAAGTCGCTGTTCATCACGGCATGCGCCTGTCACCCTCCCAGCCGGCAGCCTGCAGGAGTCCTGTGATGGGCTGAAAGGCCCTCAGGGAACCTGTAATTAAGTCCCAGAAGATTGCCAATTCTCCTGCTGGTGAGGGGAGGAAAGAGCAAGGCACAGCAGGCGTGTCCAGACAGGGCTGAGCAGAGACAACCAGGCAGGGACAGAGGCTTCACGGCTGCAGTAGCCAAGAGCAGAGAACGCAGGGAGCTGGGAATATGTTTAATCCCAGGGAATGAGGGGCCAGATGGAAGCAGGTGATTTCTGGCCAGGCCCAGGCTGAGAAGGGCTGGAAACTTTCACGTTCTGTCAGATGGAATGAAATTAGCCCAGGTCCCTACCCATTCTAAAATTCTATTACCCATCAATCCACCTGGTGAACAAACATTTGCTGTGACCAGAGCCACTTTTCAAAGCAAAAGTCCAGTTGTATCACTCCCCTGCTCCCCACTCAGGCCTGATGGTCAGCTAATACGCACCTGCACAGCAATTCTGACAGTTCAAATAGTGAAATACTTTCTTACCAGCTCATACCAGTAAGTAGCTGCTGTCTTCAGCACCTCCCCCCAAGTGTTTCACCTGTTCTCTCCCCACCCCTCCCCTAGAACCCCCTCCAGCACACACACTGCTCCCACAACCTCCAAAACCCCAGTCTCCCTTCCAAGACTTGGTTCAGCACCATGGCCAGTGTCTGTTCTGATGGTTAATGCCTACGTGTCGTTAAAGATTTTGAATGTCATTCTTACCACTATTTAAGGTCCATAGCCTTGTATCTGCCATATTCCTTTTAAACATCACCCCTGTTAACTTTTACAGACTCATCTCCCATAACACAACCACCACAAACCCCAGGTACGTGAATTCTCCACCATTCCCCAAAGAGACACGCAAGGCACATTGATGTGCCTGGATTTCCCTCTCCCTCATTTTCCCTCCAAAACTCCTACTCATCCCTCACAAGCTTTCTCAATTGCGCCCCAGTTCATATAACTTGGCTCCCTGCTCAGCTAGAGGCCCTGGCTTGATAGCTTGGATAGTGCCCTCTATGTAACTAGATCTCTGTGTAGGTTTCTTATCCAGGTTCTTGTTTTGGTAACCTGTCTTACACCATAGCCCCTTCTCAAGAGGAGGACCCTGCCTTGATTGTATCTGTGATCCACTAGGGTTGGCAGCAGCAAGAGACAGGGAGAGAGACTGGGGCATCAGAATGTCACAACTTCTGCAAATTTAAGCCAACACTCAAAAGACAATCGGGGAAGGGTTGCTATTTCTTTCCTTTCTTTCTTTTTTGCCTTCCTGAGTTCATTATGTCCTTCAGTGCTGATATTCAGAACAAAATAAACAAATTCATCAACATTTCATTTATTTACCCTTGTTCTGACCACGCACATATGACTTTCCTTATCCATCATCCATCCTTCGCACCCCCAAAATGACTTATATCTCTCTCCTCTGCACTACCCTTGTTCTTCCATCTCTCTTGTGGCCTCAAGAACGTCCAAACTGCAGTTTTTCTCTCTTTATCATTCCCATGTTTCCAAGTCTCTTGCTGCCTGAGATATTTGTCTAATTCTATTGATCCAATATATTCTATTTCTCTCAACAAAACATAACTACAAAATATTCCCCAGCATGGATGACCATATAATTATGCCTTTTCCTTCATGTATCTATAATGAAATACATTTTACATACTTTCTATTTAACCTAGTAAGTTTCCCTACTCAATGATAATAGATCACCCTGACCCGATCGATAGTACCAATCACCTCTATGGGAAGATGGGACTCTGATGTGGATGCTGACCTGAATTCCCAGTCTCTGTGCCTGTCTCCCCATCTCATCCCTCTTTGTTCACTCTGCACTGTTCTTTCTTCCATGACCCAAGCTTTCAGCACTGCCCTCTGGACAGCTCCCCAGGGTTAGTCTAGCAATGGATGACCCCCTATCCTACGCACCAGCCTTCTCTCCAAACACAGACAGGTAGAAAGGCCATAAGCCTCCTCCTCACAGCCCATAAGCCTCCTGAACACTCTTAACTCCACAACTGCCCCAACATATTTTTGTAGAGATGGGGTATCCTTCTGTTGCCCCGGCTGGGGTGAAGTGGTACAATCATAGCTCACTGCAGCCTCAATCCCTAGGCTCAAACAATCCTCCTGCCTCAGCCTCCTGAGTACATAGGACCACGGGCACCCACTACCATGCCTAGCTAATGTTTTTATATTTTGTAGAGAAAGAATTTCACTATATTGCCCAGGCTGGTCTGAAGCTCCTGGCCTCAAGCGATCCTCCTGCCTTGACCTCCTAAAGCATTAGGATTACAGGCATGAGCCACCATACCTGGCTTATCCTTTAAACATACTATTTGCATAAACTGATTTGACAAATTGAACCGGTATTCACGGGCTGCAAAAGCCCTGGTGCTGGAAGATGTGCCAGACACAGCCACCAGGCTTGGCTCTGCTACTCCCGGCCAGGAGAAGGTTTCTGTGCAGCACTCAGCACACCACAGCCACTGGGGCAGCCATGGCTGAGTGGCTGCTCTGCCCCTGTACTCCTGGAAGGCTCCTGCTCCCCAGGAGGACCATCCTCATTCCCACAGCCCCAACACCTTCTGTCAAAGTCCTGCCCCTGGGGCACCCACGTTCTAAGAGCAAATGAGGAGACCTCACCAGAAATCCACAGGGCATGCATGTGGCAAAAAGTGCCAGAAAGGCCAGGCACAGTGGCTCACACCTATAATCCCAGCACTTTAGGAGACTGAAGCGGGCAGATTGCTTGAAGCCAGGAGTTTGAAACCAGCCTGGCCAACATGGTGAAACCCCGTCTCTATTAAAAATACAAAAATTAGCTGGGTGTGGTGGCATGCACCTGCAATCCCAGCTACTCAGGAGGCTGAGGCAGGAGAATCACTTGGACCCAGTAGGTGGAGGTTGCAGTGAGTGAGCTGAGATCATGCCACTGCACTCCAGACTGGGCAATAGAGCAAGACTCTGTCTCAAAAAAAAAAAAAAAAAAGCAAGAAAAGGAAAGTGCCAGAAAGACCAATTATAAAGGTGTTGTGGGAGCCATTTCTTTAGGTACCCTCACAGAGAGTGCACCCTCATGATTAAAAGAAAAAACTCTGGAGCCTGTGCTCAAATCTTGGCTTTACCACATACTTGCTCTGTGACTTTGGAGAAGTTACCAAATCTCTCTGGGCCTCAGTCTCCTCAAAGCAAAATAGGAATAACAATAGTGTTAACTCAGGGTTTGTGAGGACAACTTTAGTTTCATATTTAAGTGCTTGATATTTATAAATGTTAATACTTATATTTATAAAGCACTTACATCAGTAAGAGAAAAATTATACACACATAAATGCTTATAAAAAGATATAATATATATGCACAAATATATACATTATATACAGTTGCTCTGTACATTAAGAGATTATAATTGTATGTACTATATAGAGTATGCATATTTCATATAATGTATATGTATACATGTGTGTGTGTGTGACACACACACACAAAGGTTGCAAGAAAGAGAGAAATGAACAAATGTACTACCCTAACACAGCTATTATTTTCTAAAAAGTGTTTTCTTCTGATCTTTTTAAAAATTTGCATACATTTTTACACGATGCAGGACCCACAGTTTTGTGTGTTGGGTTTTTTGGCAAAAATAATGTCATAAATGCTGTGTCATGTGACCACAGAACCTTAGAGTTTCTTTTGTATGATTGTATAATATCCCAAAGAGCAGGGAGACCTGAATTGACTTAGCTGTTGCCCTTGTATCTGCAGGAGCGCTTTAGGCTGCAAGTACCAGGAAGCCCTGACTCAACTCCCTTAAGCAATAAGGGATTTTCTTATCTCTCACACAAAAGAAACCTTAGAAGAAAACATTTCTGAGGTCAATTAATTTTGCAGCTCAACAATATCACCACAGATAGGGACGTTTTCATATTTGTGCTTTGCCATCCTGAGGGTGATAGATGATGAGTTGCCCTTAATTTTGACCCTTACAGTCAAAATACCACTGCAACAATCCTGGCTGAAGTGGAAGAAGAGGTCGGACACTCTTACATCTCTTAAGAATAAGAAACCTTTCCCAGTTTCCCAGCAACGCTGGATCACACGCCTACTTCTAAACCAATCACTGTCAAGGGGGAGGGATAGACATGAGGATTCCAACCAATCAGGATTCTCCCCCGGACTGGGGATTTAGGAGCTCATTCCCCAAGAGTGGACAGGCAAACAGAACCAAATTCCTTCTGGAGGAAGGAGAATAGGGTGGACAGATATTAAGGAGACAGCTCACAGTAATTGTCTTGTTCCTACTTCACACATTTCTCTTACATCCAACTTGGAGGACCCATTATTCCTGAGTAAAGGAATTAAAATTCTTAAAGGATATGGCATTTGATTAGGGCTTTAAAGGATGTGTAAATGTCAACATAGGCAGGGCCAGCATTTCAGGCTGAGGTTCCAGCCTGCCTATGGGCAGAGAGGCAGTAAGTTGTAGGGTATTTTCCAGGAAGAACAAGTGTCCCTGGAAGGCTGGGTGTCGGGTGGTGGGAGGGAGGAGGCGTGGAAGGCCAGGCTTGGTTGAGGACAAATTGGGAGAAGTGTTTAAACGCTGACTGAAAGCGTCTCCACCCAGAATGTTGTGGTCATGAGAAGCCACTGAAGATTTCAGAGAAGAAACGAGACACAGAAAAGTTGAGCTTTTGGGGAGATAAAAGCTGGGCTGTGGAAAAAGATGCACAGCAGGGGAGAGGTGGGCGCAGGGGGACCAGTTAGGAACATGCCAAGACCATCCGAGGGTGGGACCATGAGCTCATCCCAACCATGCAATGTTCACAGGGAGGAGGTGAGGGATTCCACCCATGCAGGAAGGTGAGCACCACAGAACCAGTAGGTGCCTTCACATTAGGAAAAGAGCCAAAGGCCTGCGGGCGACAGGGTGAACGATGGCATCATTAACCAAGCCCCCAGAGGAGAGAAAACAAAGGATCTACCAAGAATAGGGCAGTGCCTGGAGCGTGCACAGAGTCCTGGGTTTCCAGGCCAGGTGCCAGCACCTCACACAGTGACAGCAGAGAGCAGCCCAGGAGATTGGGAAAAAAATGCATTTATGCCAACATCAGAGGCAAAAGAGAAAAAAAATTAGCTGAATGAAATGGTGAATGCATGGTAAAGTTTGGGAAGCGTGCTCTGTGAAAGTTTTTGTTTGTTAATTGAGGTGGGGCTTCTAATTGGATTTCAGAAAAACAGTCTTCATGAATACAAGATAGGGAAAAGGAATGACAAAGCCTTCTCCAGGGACAGACCCAGGACAGCTGATGCAGGGTATGAGTAGTCATCTCCGATATGTCCACAACCACCTGCCTGCAAGCCAATCTGGTCCCTGTCCTGGCTGTATAAAGTGAGGGAGGGGTTATCCATTTAGTAAAGACCTACTATGTGCCAGGCGCCAGGCGAAGAAGGCAGCCATATTCAAAGTAGTCCTGGTCCCTCGCAAAACTCATGGACAGTCCAGTGGGTGGAGGGTTCAGACAATTGAAAGATGGTTTACTGTAGGCACAGTGGCTCATGCCTGTAATCCCAGCAGGCATGAGCCACCATGCCTGGGAGGCCAGGGCTGGTGGATCACCTGAGGTCAGGAGTTCGAGACCAGCCTGGCCAACACGGTGAAACCCTGTCTCTACTAAAAGAAAAAAAAAATAACTGGGCATGGTGGCACACACCTGTGATCCCACTACTTGGGGAGGCTGAGGCAGGAAAATTGCCTGAACCTGGGAGGCGAAGGTTGTGGTGAGCTGAGATCGTGCCACTACACTCCAGCCTGGGTGACAGAGCAAGATTCCATCTCAAAGAAACAAACAAACAAAAAGCTTAGATAAGGAATCCCACTGGAGAAGCAACTCACTGAAGGATGTGACATCTGGGGTGTGCTTACCAGGAAGAAGGAGTCACATAAGTAAAGATAGCACAGAAAGCTGATGACAATTAGGTGCACACTGGGATAGAAGCATTTAATAATGGCCCAGATAATTATCCCAACAACTCTGAGAGATAGATATTAGTACTATCCCTTTTCAGGTAAGAAAACTGAGGCTCAGAGGGTTTAGGAACATGTTCAGAATTTGACGCCAGAAGCCAAGCCCTTGACTTCTGCACAGAGTGGCCTCCCTGACAACCCTCCCTCCACCTTTGCTCACTCAGACTGTGGTAGCCTCCACACAGGTCTCTTGTGTCCTCTCAAAGCGCCTTCAATCTGCTCCCCACACAGCAGCCAGAAGGATCTTTTGTTTTTCTTTTCTTTTCTTTTTCATATTTTTGAGGCAAGTCTCACTTTTTCACCCAGGCTGGAGGGTGGTGGTGTGAACACAGCTCACTGCAGCCTCGATCTCCCAGGCTCAAGTGATCCTCCCACCTCAGCCTCCCAATTAGGTGGGACCACAGGCACTTGCCTAATTTTTAAATTTTTTGTAGAGATGGGGTCTCACTGTGTTGTCCAGACTGGTCTTAACAGAAGGATCTTTTGGAGATGAGAATCTGACCTTGTCACCTCACACCAAAATCCTTCAGTGACTTCCCTTGTTGTTCAGAGGAAGGAAAGATGCCCCTCCTGGCCCAGCCTCACCTGCTCTGTGGGGCCCGGGCCCAGCCCCTCCCAAGGCTCTACACTCATCCCCTGTGTTCCAGCCACATGAGCCCTCCCTTGGACTCCTCATGCCATTCTTCTCTGCACCACAGGACCTTTGCACATGCCAATCCCTGCCTGGAACACTCTTCCCCACCTCTGCCCTCACCAGCTCCTACCTTAGTTGACTTCCACTCATCCCTCAGTGCTCCACCTAGCCACCTCCTCCAGGACGTCCTCCCTGATGCCTAGCCTAGGCAAAGTTCATTGGCCACGCACAGGTATCACTCATCCTTTCTTCAGACCATGCTTCTCAACCCTGGCCACCCACCGGAGTTACCTAGGGAGAGTTTAAGGAGCACCGATGCCCAGACCTCAGCCTAGATCTGGTGAATCAGAATCTCGGGAGGCGTGGTGGGTGGACAGTGGCCTGGACATCAGCATTTCCTAAAATCTCCCCAGGGGGTTCCAATGTGTGGCCACAGTGGAGAATTAGTGCTTTATCATCATTTTCTCCATGCCTAAGTTATTTTTTTTAAGACAGGGTCTTGCTCTCTCGCCCAGACTGGAGTGCAGTGGTGCGATCTCTGCTCACTGCAACCTCCGCCTCCCAGGTTCAAGAAATTCTCTGCCTCAGCATCCCAAGTGGTTTGGGATTACAGGTGCCTGCCACCATGCCTGGCTAATTTTTGTATTTTTAGTAGAGATGAGTTTCACCATCTTAGCCAGATTGGTTTTGAACTCCTGACCTTGTGATCTACTCACCTCAGCCTCCCAAAGTGCTGGGATTACAGGTGTGAGCCACCACGCCTGGCCTCGCTTAAATCATTCTTACGATTGTTTTGTTCATTTTGTCTTACCCACTAGATAATACATTCCACGTCTCCCCTAGTCCCCAAGAAAGTAAGCATTCAGTAAGTACTTATTCAGCAAATGCAGATAGCTGTGGCAGCCAGCATTTATCTAGCGTGTGCCCTGTCTACGAACTTCACAAGCATGGTCTTCTTTCACCCTCACAAAAACCCTATCAGGTAGGAATTCCTATTAGCCCAATTTGACAGATGGGGAAACTGAGGCTCAGGAGGTTGGTGGGGGGAGTGTGTCCCCAGAGTGTGGACTCCAGCCTTGTTCATCTGACTCCAGGACCTGCCTTGCAGAACTTTCTCCCTACCCAACTCTGCCCGGGCCCTCAGGACCCTGCAGGAAACAGTATCTGTGAAGCTGCCACCTCTGAGCGACACTCCCATGTGGGTGACCTGGTCTTTCCCAGTCTTTGGGCCCCTCTGAGACAGCCCCCAGCCCAGTTCTAAGGAAAACAAAGTACTTGTGAGTGGAGAAAAAAAAAAAAAAGCCCAGTCTCAGTCTGTCTGGTCCACCTGACACCAGGGAGAGGCTTCTAATTGGATTTGGTCAGCCTGCTTCCTGCTGACATTTGGTGGGTGGTGACATTCGGCGGGTGAGGGAGGAGGTCAGAAAGTGGTCACACAGGCCCAGGCCTCCGGAGCAGGGAGTTTAACCTGTGTGGCTTTGATGCCGGTGGGAAGCCACACTCCCCTGAGAGCCGTCCTGATCTCTAATCCCAGGAGACCAGACACCAGCCAGGGCTCTGTTTAACACCAGCCACAGGAAGGCTAAGGGGCATGGAGTCTGATTAAGGATTTCTGTCCCTCTGTGCTTCCCTCCTTACAAAGTAGCAGACTGAAAACGTTTTCCATATCACAGTGATGTTTCACAGAGTTTATTAAGGTGCGGGGACCTGGGAAAGAGGCGTTTCTCAGCCCTGGCCACATGTAAGTATCTCTTCCAGGGGAGCTTCTAAAAACTAGCAATGCTTAGGTCCTACCTGCAGCCTATTACATCTGAATCTGCCAAGGTGGGTCCAGGTACCTGTATGTTTCAAAACCTCCCCAGGTGGTTCCAAGGGACAGCCAGACGTGAGAACCACTGTGCTAGAAGGTAAATAAATGGCTTCTGAGAGGGCGCAGAGAGTGACATCACAGTGTGTGGCATGGATTCACCCAGCCAGCCCATTCTCCCTTCTTGTGTTAACAGCTGATTTAGGGAACTATGCCTTCCCCACCCTCGGTCCTGGCGGTTTGGGATTGGTCTTGCTCCTAGCCGCAGCGATGGTCACACAGTCCAGGCTTGGTCCATCAGAGTTCTGAATCTCCCAAATGACAGTGGTTGATTCAGGAAGGGCGTGTAACCCAAGTGAGCCCAAAAGAAATCAGCCCTAGGGCCTCTGTGGGTGCTGCTAAGGAAGAAAAGCTCTCTTCCCTCTGGGACTGCTATGTACGGACCTTCTCTCTCCTGGAGAGAATCTGCCTGAGAATAAAGACATACCAGAGGAACTGCAACATCACAAGCTGAAAAGAGACAGATTCCAGCGGCGCAGTTTGAGTCCTGGATCCAGCCGTACCTGAAGGATGCTTTCAGTTACTTGAACTCATAAATTCCCTTTTTCCTCTCAGCCTGTCTGAATTGTGTTTCTGTTTTGTGTGGTTTGGAAAAATGTTGACTGATGCAGTTGTTATTGGTACATCTGCCCCATGGTGAGATTGATGAGGTGAAGCTGTGGGCTAGATTCCATTCCACATGCCCCAGGGCAGCCAGCATGGCACGAGCAAACCAGGAATGGAAGGGAGGAACTCTAGCTCTCTGCCCTCCTCCACAGAACTTCCTTCCTTACTGTTATCTTCCTTTCCTGCCAGTACAGGTCTCCTGCAGCCCAGATTATACCCCAGAACAGGTCGTGTGCAATAGCCAAGCCACCGCGTAGCCAGGCCTCCCCCTTGTATGTAGCACTTCCTGGGTGCATGGACAAGAATCAGAGGCTTGGGGTGGAGCCCCATCTCCACCTCTTGGCCAGGGCCGCCACGTACATGCCTCTGGGGTTAAAGGCCCTTCTCAAATGTTGCATTTTAGATCCCTCGTCTTAGTCCCAGCTTGCTCCTAGCACCTGATTGACGAGGGCAGGTCGCATAACCTTGAAGCCTTCGCTTCTGCACTGAGAAACTGTAATAATTTTACAGAGTGCCTACTAGGTGCTGTTCTACTCATTTTTCCTGTGATGCCTCCCTGGCCCCATATGGTCAGCCCCCTCACTTCCTGGGGGTCTTTACTCAAGTGACACAATCCCAGGCAGGCCCCCTGGACTCTTCTCTTCACAACTGCAACCCTCCCTGCTTATTTTCCTTGTTACCACTTAACACCATTGAACACACTCCACAGGTCACACATTTATTTGTGCTCTGATTCCCCCCACTGGGAAGTAAGTTCCAGGAAGATAGGATTGCTTTTTCTTTTCTTCGCTGCTGTACCCCTAGGGCCTCGTACAGTGCCTGGCACATAGTAGGTGCTCAAGTAATGTGCATTGACGGAAGGAACGGATTCAATACTTAGAAGCAAGCAGAAGGGTAAGTCCAATTAGCATCCCAAGGTGACATTGTCCCTGATAATTCAGCATTGGGGAAGTCCTGAGCATACAGTAGACCCTTAATGGATGTTGTTCACAGATGCTCTTTTCTTTCTTTCTTAAAGAGACAGGGTCTTATTCTGTCACCCAGGCTGGAGTGTAGTGGCACCATCATAGCTCACTGCAGTCTCAAACTCCTGGGCTCAAGCAATCCTTCCGTGTCAGCCTCCCAAGTAGCAGAAAATGCAGACATGCACCAAATGCCTGGCTAATTTTGTTGTTGTTTCAATTTTTTTTTTTTTTTTTTTTTGTAGAGATGGAGTCTTGCAATGTTGCCCAGGCTTATAGCAAGAGCCTGGTCTTGAACTCCTGGACTCAAGTGACCCTCCCAAAGTGCTGGGATTACAGGTGTGAGCCACTGTGCCCCTGGTCAGATCTTTTCTTGATCTGCAGAGCAACTTGAGAAAGAAGAACTTGGTGGTGACTTTGCCAGATATCTCTCTGGGTCATTTATAATAAAGCAAATAATTTGACATCCCTTCTTCACTCGGGTTCTTCATGGGGCCAATCAAAGGCACAACAAGTTTCCCATCTTGGAGCTGCTAATGAAGGTTAAATAATTAATGCCTGGAACGAAGCAGGGGAGGCTGGACTGCTTCCCAGCCGCAATCTCCTGCCCATGCCTGTGGACATCCCACTCTGACCTCAAGCCCACCGTGCTCAAAGGGCTGGCTGGCCTCCATGCCGCTGCCTCTGTCCCAGCCCCGCTGGCCTTTCCCCTCATGGAAAGCACAGAGTATAGGATAGGAAGAAGTGGTTTCTAGGAGCAAAAACTCAAACCAGAAGAGCCCATGAAGAGACACTCAGAGGCACTTCTAAACAGGGCAATGCATGTTGAGACAATGCGATGTCATTTTATGCCTTATACCGATTAGACACCCAAACAGTAGAAAGCTGGATAATGTCCAGTGTTGGTCAGGATATGGGAACTTTAAGCAGGGCAAACTCAGTGTAATCTACCCTGTGACTCCATCGCCCTGCACCTGGACGCACACCCCAAGGGGATCCTCACACAGGTCCTTAGGAGGACAGGCCTGAGGATGTTCTCTGCAGCTTCCTTGTGCTGACAAGGATTTGGAAACAACCTTGTTGTCTATCACTAAGAGAACAGACAGGCACAGGAGGTGCTCAGTGTGGAGAATCAAGCAGGTGTTGGGTTAGGTGTAGACACAGCCACATGGATAATCTCAAACATGGAGTGCACGAAAACTCGAGAAACAGAATGAAATCTATAGCACAAACTGAGATCAACTGTATTACTGTTGAGAGACATTCACAGCCCTCCTTCTTGAGGCATATTGTTCCCCACTGTATTAGTCTATTCTCATACTGCTATAAAGAAGTGCCTGAGACTGGGTAATTTATGAAGAAAGAGTCTCACTCTGTCACCCAGGCTGGAGTGCCGTGGCATGATCTCAGCTTGCTGCAGCTTCTCTCTCCTGGGTTCAAGTAATTCTCGTGCCTCAGCCTCCCAAGTAGCTGGAATTATAGGTATGCACCACCATACCTGGCTAATTTTCCTATTTTTCGTAGAGATGGGGTTTCGCCATGTTGGCCAGGCTGGTCTTGATCTCCTGACCTCAAGTGATCCACCTGCCTCAGCCTCCCAAAGTGTTGGGATTGCTGGTGTGAGACACTGCGCCTGGCCAGAACAGAAGTTTCATTGGCTCACTGTTCTGCAGGCTGTACGGGAAACATGATGCTGACATCTGCTTGACTTCTGGGGAGGCTGCAGGAAACTTACAATCATGGCAGAAGGCATAGCGGAAGCCAGCAATTCACATGGCAGCAGAAGGAAGAGAGAGAGATGGGAGATACCACATAACCGGATCTCACTAGAACTCAATATCGCCATGACAGCACCAAGCGGGGATGGTGTTAAACCATTCATGAGAAATCCACCCCCGTGATCCAGTCACCTGCAGCAGGCCCCACCTCCAGCATTGGGGATTATAATTCAATGTAAGATTTGGTTGGGGACACAGATCCAAACCATATCACCCACCCTACTAACTTTGGGACTGACCGTGTGACTTGCTTTGTCCAGTGACATAGGGGCAGAGGTGAGCATGTGCCATCCCCTAGCCAAGGCTTACAGGGTATCCCAGATCATGGCTCACCCCTGTTGCATTTCTGCCACTGCCATAAGAATATCCCCTGGATAGGTGCTGGCCCCAGTGTCACAGGAGATGTGTCCAGCAAGAGGACCTGAACACAACCCTCAGCCTGGATCTGGGGTAACCCGCTTAACCTGCAGACCCACAAGCAAGAAAAATAATGCTTGGTTTTAGAAGGCACTCGCTGAGTGGCAGGGTGATTTGTTACGCAGCCTTCCTGCAGGAATAGCTGACTGATACACATACTATTTAAATGAATATAAAATACATGCAAAAGGGGGCACCTTTGTAAGAACACACACAAGCAGAAATACTTCATACAGAATTGGATCGTTGCCAGTATGGAAGGGAGAGGAATGGAGAAAAGAGTAACGCATTAATCAATCAATTGGAGATTGGTGTGGACCATTCAGGACCATTGCCTTGACCTGTCCAACACTCTCAGCTCACTCTCTTCCCCCAAGTTTCTGCCTCACAAGAAACAAGTCCATGAGGGCAGGGCCCTAGAAATCATACTGGGGAGGTGAAGAGTTGGTGCTCAATAAATACTTGTGGAGGCCAAGCGCAGGAGCTCACAGCTATAATCCCAGCACCTTGAGAAGCTGAAGTAGGGGCTTCACTTGGGGCCAGAAGTCTGAGACCAGCCTGGGCAACATGGCAAAACCCTCATCTCTATAAAATGTTAAAAGTTAGTCAGGCGCAATGGCTCATCTCTGTAGTCTCTGCTACTCGGGAGGCTGAGGCAGGAGGATTGCTTGAGCCCAGGAGTTCTAGGTTACAGTGAGCTGTGATCATACCACTGCACTCCAGCCTGGGAGACAGAGCAAGACTGTCAAAAAAAATAAAAATAAAAAAAAAAAAAACCAGTATGTTGAGCCATTCACTAAGATAAAAAATCTGAAAACTAATTTCACCCTCAGAACCCCAAAACTTCGCTTCTGGAAGAAAATTTAACACTATCTTGTAAAAATGCAAAACTCAAATGTCCAGAGGGGTCTTTCTTTGTCACCTTTCCCTTGAAGTCCAAGAGAGGTATAGCTGCTCAGGGCTGGGCCCTGCATTCGACTCTGGGTCTACTGGTAGCCAAAGCCCCTATTTTGAACCCTGACACCCTCCACATGGAGGATGCAGGGCTTGGAGTTGAACTCAATTAAATCTTCCTCACTCTCTGAGCCAGTTTATGTGTCCACTTGAGTCCTAAAGGGGTGTTGATGAGAACTCCACGGGAAATCATGAGACAGCAGAGGTGCTTTGCAGCCGAGAAGGCAGGACGGGGCAGACAACCTTCCCCAGGGCGCAGGTCACCAGTTCCATTTGCGAGGGCCACTCCCCACCAACACTACTCTCCAGCTCATTTAATTCGAAATAAACCTCCAGGGCAGGAAAGTCACTGAGGTGCAGGAAAGGAGGGAAGGCTTTAAAAGTGAGCTATGGCCCGGGCACGGTGGCTCACACCTGTAATCTTAGCACTTCGGGAGGCCAAGGTGGGTCACCTGAGGTCAGGAGTTCGAGAGCAGCCTGGCCAACATGGTGAAACCACATCTTACAAAAATACAAAAATTAGCCGGGCATGATAGCAGGTGCCTGTAATCCCAGCTACTCAGGAGGTTGAGGCAGGAGAATCATTTGAACCCGAGAGGCGGAGGTTGCAGTGAGTCTAGGTTGCGCCATTGCACTCCAGCCTGGGCGACACAGTAAAACTCCGTCTCAAAAAATAAATTAAATTAAATTAAAATTAAAATGAGCTACGAATTTCATTTCCAAGGAAAGGAGAATATGGAAGAGAAGAAAGTGGAGGAGTTGAGGAAACCCAGAGAAGAATGGCACTGCAGGAGAGTTATGGTTCCGGCGTGCAGCTGCCCTGGGTTCAAATCCTGGCTCCATCACTTCACAGCTATGCGAGTGTGAGTCACATGCCTAGCCTCTCCGAACCTCAGTTTTCCCGTCTGAAAAATAGGGACCAAGGTGGCACCTATTTCCTGGGGCTGCTGGGAGGATCCAATGAGACCATGAGCTGGTCTACACGCAGCCTTGGGAAACAGGAGCTCTGGAATGTAGCTCACGTGTTTTCTGGGCACCTACTGGATGCCAAGCACCGTGCAAGGATTTAGCATTGAACAAGACAGGCAAGGCAGTGCCCTTGTGGAGTTCAAGGTCTTGTGAAGAGAACAAGACAGAAAACATGAGAATGCATAAAACGAGATCATTTCGGGGATTTGCAGAAGGGAGAAAGCAAGGTGACTTGAGAAGGTGAGTCTATTTTAGATAGCATGGTCCAGGGAGGTTTCTCCAAGGAGAAAACATTGAGGTGAGACTCAGATGAAGCCTATTATGGGGCACAGTGGCAAAAACAGGGAGCAGGAGAGCCCGTAATCCCATCAGCAGGCAGCGCCCACCTGCCCTGGAATGGTGGCTAAAAGATGTCCCTGTGGGCCCCCAGGTCTCTGAAAGCAGCCACAGCCCAGCCAGCCTTCCTGAGCTGGTCCCACCCTGGTGGGGAAAGGCAGGGTTTCAGTTCAACAATGAGGGGCTCTGCGTGGGTTTTTATTTCTGATGCCGAGTGGTGTCTATGATGCCTCATCTGACTTGTGGCTCTTGACACCTTGCATTTGTGGGATATTAAGTAAAAATCTTAAATGACCATTTAGCACCAGGCTCTCGGCTATACACAAGAGACAGATGTGAAGAAGTCCTGCCTCTTGGGTCATCCTGGGGCTGCCCCCAAGCTCTGGGCACTGCTGCTTCACAGCCATGCTGCCCCTCTGCCTCGAGGCAGCCATGAATCACAATTTTCAGAGTTCAAATCAGATCATGCACCTGTGATTCCATTGTCCTCCAGGTGGCTTCCAAGATGTAGCCCAAGGTCCTCAAGGAGGCATTTGAAATTTGTTGCAACCCAGTCCTGCTAAGCCCTCCTGCCTGGCTCCTCCTGCTCCCTGCTCCCTGCTCCTTTGTGTGCCAGCTAGAGCCATTGGCTGCTGTGGACAGAACCAAAGGCAAGCATCCATCCTCCTCCTTGAAACTGCACATGCTGTTCCTCCCATCCAGAATGCCTTTCCCTACCTTGACCATTCAGCCTGCAGGATGCATCACAGATGATGCTGCCTGGTCAACCCCCACCTAGCAACCTGAGCTGTATATCAAGTGAGGTCAGATCCAGCTCTGGGACCTACAGGACAACTGCACCAGAATCTAAGATCCCTCAACCCCAGGAACCAGGGACTCATCTCCATCCCTCGGGACCCTACCAGACAGACCTTCACCCAGTCTGCCTAGGGCACTAAGCATTTCCATGCCCAGGCCAATCACAGTCTGTGCGAGGAAGGAACAAGGAAGTGGTGAGACTCACAGCATCCTTACCAGAGACCATTCTACCTACTTTACAAGGAAGGGGACTGAGGCTCCCACTTTACAAGGTCACTGAGTGCTATAGTTTGGTTTGTGTGACCCCCTCCAGATCTCTTGTTGAAATTTGATCCCCGCTGTTAGAGATAGGGCCCCAAATGGAAGGTGTTTGGGTCATGGAGGAGGATCCCTCATGAATAGATCAATGCTCTCCCTAGTGTGGGAGGAGGGTGGAGGTGAGTTCTCACTCTACTCATTTCTGGAAGAGCTGGTTATTGAAAAGAGCCCGGCACCTCCCTCCCTCTCTTGCCTCCTCTCTCGCATGTGACCTCTCCACACAGCAGCTCCCCTCTGCCTTCCTCCATAAGTGGAAGCAGCCTGAGGCCCTCACGGGAAGCAGATGCAAGCTTCTTGTACAGCCTGCAGAACGATGAGCCAAATAAACCTCTATTCTTTGTAAATTACCCAGACACAGGTGTTCCTTTATAGCAACACAAACAGACGTAGATGCCCAGCTTGTAAATCAGAGCCTGGATTTGAACCAGATCTTTGATTCCTCTGGCTCAAAGTCATCTTCTTTCTATTACATTAGTGCAAAAGTAATTGTGGTGTTTGCCATTCAAAGGAATGACAAAATCAATTACTTTTGCAATTACTTTTGCACCAACCTAATAATAAACCAAACAATGGTGCACTCTCCATCTCCCACCCATAATAGTGGTGTCAATCATTGCCTCCCCAACTACACTCCCTTATTAATGAAACTGATCACAGCCTCAAGGAACACCTCTCTGCATGGTGCAACCCCGCCCCTGCCTCTGCCTCAGCTTATTGGACATGAGCTGGTCCCAGCTCCAACTAGACCAATCAGAATCTCTCTCCTTGGATTTTTTTTTTATGAGACCTAGAGATTTCATTGACTGTGGGGTGAGCAGGTGCATTGCTGAGCTAGGAGGTGGGGCAGACAACCATGGGGCCATGGTCATTATGTAGGTGTCACCACAAGAAAAGAATGAAAAGGATGTGCAGGGGAGTCAAGGGAAGACCCCTGGTAGTCAGAAACAAAGACGGAGTTCCCATCTTATGTTCAAAGTCTGCTCTTCAAATACCTCCTGGGCCTGGGACAGTCCCCTGCGGCCTCTCACAACTTCCTTTGGAGTTAAGCTAGTTTGAGTGAGATCTGGTCCTTGCAGCCCATCTTTCTTCTTCTCTAAAAACCCCACCAGCCCCCAACCCAACGATGGTGCCAAGGACTTAGGAAGTGCTCCCTGGTCATTGCCCTGGTCTGTCTCACTTGGAGAATGACCTAGAGGTGAAAGATTGCTGATTGGCAGTTGCCCTGTCAGCAAGGGAGCTGGTCCTATGAGAGGGCAGAAGGGGCTGGGCAAGGTGGCTCACCCCTATAATCCCAGAACTCTGGGAGGCTGAGGCAGACAGATCACCTGAGATCAGGAGTTCAAGACTAGCCTGGCCAACATGGTGAAACCTTGTCTCTACTAAAAAATACAAAAATTAGCTGGTCCTGGTGATGTGCACCTGTAATCCCAGCTACCTGGGAGTCAAAGGCAGGAGAATCGCTTGAACCCAAAGGTGGAAGTTGGGCTGCAGTGAGCCGAGATCACACCACTGCACTCCAGTCTGGACAACAGAGCCAGACTCTATTTAAAAAAAAAAAAGGCAGAAGGGCAGAGAGAAAGACCCCTGGCTTCCCAAGAGTTCAAAATTCTAGGCTGCCCAAAGGTTCCCATTGAGACAATTGTCCCTGGGAACACCGGCTGGAGCCTTGGGAAACAGGAGCAGATGCCCTGAGAGAGGAGATTTCAAAGAGCTGTCCAGGCAGCAGGTCAGAGTGAACATCAGAGCAGCGAAGGTCATCAGGTTATTGTCACGACAACCAAGTGCCCACGGCAACGGACTGAGCTGGCAAAACCACTATGAAGAGCAGAAAAGAGCTCTTCTGTTACGTTCAGGACAAGAGTAACAAGGCGAGGATGCATGGGCTGCTCGGATCCCAAGGTAAGATTCCAAAAGCATGGCAGGAAGTCGGCAGAACGCCCCCGATTCTGTTTTGTTTCGGACTCCTCTGGCAAGAAAGAGGATCACTTAAACTGCAAAGAGCAGTGTGAGTACTGGCAAGGCAGAACCAAAGTCCAAATGGAGCCAAGGTTCTGAGCCTTCTGAATGCGTTCCAGCCTCCCAGCATGAACAAACATGGACTGTGGCATTGGGTCCCTCCGTGAGGATGGATGGATGCTTTGTTGCTGTGCAGTGGGGACCTCAGGGGAACTAATGGGGAACCCAGCTCTTGAAGCACATAATGACATGCCAAATGCAAAAACAGAAAGGAACTAGAGTTTGTGAACTCAAGGGTAGCAGACATTCCAGCTGAAATTCATTTTTTTTTTTTGAAACAGAGTCTCACTCTGTCACCCAGGCTGGAGTGCAGTGGTATGATCATAGTTCACTGCAGCCTCAACCTTCTGCACTCAAGCCATCCTTCTGCCTTAGCCTCTAGAGTAGCTAGCTAGGACCACAGGCACACACCACCACACCCAGCTATTTTAAAAATTATTTTATGTAGAGACAGGGTCTCACTATGTTGCCCAGGCTGGTCTCAAACTCCGGGCCTCAAGTGATCCTCCCGCTTCAGCTTCCCAAAGCACTGGGATTCCAGGAATAAGCCACGGCACCAGCCCCCAGATTCTCAAGTTAACTACAGTGGGATGAATGATGAGCCCTCAACTGAGCTTTTCCCATGCCCTTCCCTGAATGTCTTTCCCCAAAGGTAACCATTGCTGTATGACAGAATGACACATTGGTCGAGAGAGATAGCTCTCAGGCCACCAGAACAGGACTTCTGAGTTGCAAGAGTCTAGGCTTTTAAGTTCAAAAGCCACGGTTTTCACTGTATGTAATATATTTAGAAGACATTAAAGAGTAGGCTGCCACCTCTCCCCTGCTCTCCCGACATGCCATACTAAAGTTCCCCTGGCCTGGGGGACAGACGAAGGGGTGTCAGAGAGTATGACAGAGACTTCATGAATCACCAAAGTCTGCTTCCTTTCCCTCAGGTGTGCCACTATGCCCAGCTAATATTTTTTTCTTTTAACTTTTAGTAGAGACAAGATCTGACTATGTCGCCTGGGCTGGTCTCAAGCTCCTGGGCTCAAATGATCCTCCTGCTTTGGCCTCCCAAAGTGCTGAGATTGTAGGCATAAGCCATCATGCCTGGCTGAGAAAGACTCTTTAAATAGGCCAAAGAAAGCATTAACCCTAAAGAGAAGGAAGGATAAATGTAGTTGCTTTAAAATTAAGTACTTCTTTGGATATTTACCTTACATCATCTACAAAAATTAACTCAATATGGATCAGAGACCCCAATAGAAGAGCTTAAACAATAAAACTCTTACAAGAAAACAGGGGGAAAACTTCATGACATTGGATTTGGCAATAGTTTCTTGGGTATGAAACCAAAAGCACAAGAATCAAAGGAAAAAACAGATAAACTGAATAACATCAAAATTAAAACTTGTGCATCAAAGGATATTATCAAGAAACTGAAAAGGTAACCCAAGAAAGGAGAAGAAATATTTGCAAATCAGAGATATCTGATAAGGTGTTAATATCCAGAATATATAAAGACTCCTTCTCGGCTGGGCGCCATGGCTCACACTTGTAATCCCAGCACTTTGGGAGGTCAAGGTGGGCGGATCACGAGGTCAGGAGTTCAAGACCAGCCTGGCCAACACAGTGAAACCCCATCTCTACTAAAAATACACACACAAAAAAAATTAGCTGGGCATGATGGCAGGTGCCTGTAATCCCAGCTACTCAGGAGGCTGAGGCAGAAGAATCTCTTGAACCTGGGAGGTAGAGGTTGCAGTGAGCCGAGATTGTGCCACTGAACTCCAGCCTGGGCAACAGAGTGAGACTCCATTTAAAAAAAAAAAAAAGACTCCTCCTGTAACTCACCACCAACAAAAAAACAAACACTGTTATTGAAAAATGGGCAAAAGACTAAGCTATGAGGATGCGAAGGCATAAGAATCACACAATGGACTTCGGGGAATCAGGGAGAAAGGCTGGGAAGAAACTGAGGGATAAGAGTACAAATTGAGTTCAGTGTACACTGCTCGAGTGATGGGTGCAGCAAAATCTCACAAACCACCACTAAAGAACTTACTCAGGTAACCAAACACCACCTGTTCCCCAATAACCTATGGGAATAAAAAAATTTTTTTCTAATTGGCAAAAGACTTAAATAAGAATTTCTCCAAAGAAGATACACAAACAGCCAATGAGCACATGAGAAGACGGTCCCCGCCACTAGTCATCAGGGAAATGCAAATCAAAACCACCATGAGATGCCACCTCACACCCATTAGTACAGCTACCATCAGAAAAGAAAAAAGAGGCTGCATGCAATGACTCATGCCTGTAATCCCAGCACTTTGGGAGGCCGAGGCAGGCAGATCACCTGAGGTCAGAAGTTCAAGAACAGCCTGGCCAACATGGTGAAATCCCGTCTCTACTAAAAATACAAAAATTAGCCGGGCGTGGTGGTGCGTGCCTGTAATCCCAGCTACTCAAGAGTCTGAGACAGGAGAATCTTACCCACCAGATTGGCAAAATTTATAAATCTGATGAATGCCAAGTATTGTTTAGGATAGACAGGTGGGAGTTTGAACCCGGGAGGCAGAGGTCGCAGTGAGCTGAGATTGTGCTACTGTGCTCCAGCCTGGGCAACAGAGCAAGACTCCGTCTCAAAAAAATATATAATAACAATAAATAAAAGAAGAAAAGAAAAATACTAGCAAGCATTGGCCAGGATGTGGAGAAAACGCAACCATTGCACTTTACTGGTGGAAATGTAAAATGGTGCAGCTACTAAGGAAAACATTAGGATCTTTCCTCAAATGAGTCAGCATAGAATTACTATATGATCCAGCAATCCTACTTCTGAGTATATACCTCAAAAATGAAAGCAGGGACTCAAACAGGGTCCCTACACCTATGATCACAGCAGCGTTATTCACAACAGCCAAGAGACAGAAACAACCCACCTGTACCTCGACAGACAAATGGATAAACCAGGTGTGTTACATCCACGCAACGGAGTATTAGCCTTAGGAAGAAACGGAATTCTCACACGTGCTATACCAGCAATGAACCTTGAAGACATTATGTTTCATGAAATAAATGAGACACACAAATACTGGTGATTCCACTTAGATGAGGTACCTAAAGTAGAGATAGGAGGTAGAATGGTGATTGCCAGAGGCTGGAGGGAGAGGCAGGTGGGAATGAGAGTTTAATGGGTATGGAGTTTCAGTTTGGGAAGATGAAAAAGTTCTGGAAGTAAATGGTGATGACAGTTGCAGAGAACGTGGACGTATTTAATGCCACTGAACTGTACACGTAAAAATGGTTAAAATAGTAAATTTTATGTTATATATTTTACCATAATAAAAAAAATAGGGTGGATCATGAGGCCAAGAGATCGAGACCATCCTGGCCAGCATGTTGAACTCCCGTCTCTACCAAAAATACAAAAATTAGCTGGGCATGGTGGCGGGCCCCTGCAGTCCAAGCTACTTGGGGCGCTGAGGCAGGAGAATCGCTTGAACCTGGGAGGTGGAGGTTGCAGTGAGCCAAGATTGCACCACTGCACTCCAGCCTGGACAATAGAGTGAGACTCAGTCTCAAAAAAAAAAAAAGTTCTTAAAAGAACTTCTCGGCTTATTACAACCTCAGCCTCCAGTGTTCAAGCAATTCTTCTGTCTCAGCCTCCTATGTAGCTGGGACTACAGGCACCTGCCACCATGCCCAGCTAATTTTTGTATTTTTGGTAGAATGGGGTTTTGCTATGTTGGCCAAGTTGGTCTCAAACTCCTGACCTCAGGTGATCCACCGACCTCTGCTTCCCAAAGTGCTGGAACTACAGGCGTAAGCCACTGCGCCCAGCCAAAAATAAGAACTTCTTAAAGGACATCTTAGAAAAGGCAAGCCACAGAATGGGAAAAGATATTTGCAACACATACAAACAACAAAGATTATCATTTGTAAAAAAAGACTCCTATAATAAGAAAAAGACAATCTAATAGAAACGTTGGCAAAAAACGCAAACAGGCACTTCATGCAAGAGAAATTCCAAATAGCCATAAACATGAAAAGATGTTCATCCTCATTAGTAATCAGGAAAATGTAAATTGGAAACCATAATGTGATACCATTTCTCACCCACCAGATTGGCAAAATTTATAAATCTGATGAATGCCAAGTATTGTCAAGGATAGAGAGATGGGAATTTTCATACCCCACTAGTGGGGGTGTAAGCTGGTACACACACTTTGGAAAATAGGGTGGAAAACTTCATAATGTAGAAGATACACTAAGTTGACCCAGTAATTCCACATCTGGGATCTGGGTAGATGCAAAACCAGTGGTTTTCAAACTGGCGTATGCATCAGAATTACCCACAGGGCTTATGAAACACGAATTGCAGGGTCCAGGCCTACAGCTTCTAGTTTAGGAGGTCCGTAGTGGGACTTGAGAATTTGCAGAGTGGTTTCGTTTGTTTGTTTGTTGTTTGTTTGTTTGTTTGTTTGTTTTGAGACAGGGTCTCACTCTGTCACCTAGGCTAGAGTGCACTGGCATGATCATAGCTCACTGCAGCCTCGAACTCCTGGCCTCAGGTGATCCTCTTGTCTTAGCCTCCCAAAGTGCTGGGATTACAGGCATAAGCCACTGCACCCAGCCAGAATTTGCATTTCTAACGAGCTCCCAGGTGATTCTGATGCTGCCAGTTTGAAAATCACACTTGAACCAGCGGCATTATTCATAATAAAAACTGCAAATGACCCAAATATCCATTAAGAATAGAATAAACAGGCCAGGCTCAATCCTGTAATCCCAACACTTTGGAAGGCCAAGGTAGGCAGATCACCTGAGGTCGAGAGTTCGAGACTAACCAGACCAAAATGGAGAAACCCCATTTCTACTAAAAATACAAAAATCAGCAGGGTGTGGTGGCACGTGCCTGTAATTCCAGCTACTTGGGAGACTGAGCCAGGAGAATTGCTTCAACCCCAGAGGCAGAGGTTGCAGTGAGCTGAGATCATGCCACTGCACTCCAGCCTGGGCAACAAGAGCAAAATGCCATCTCAAAAAAAAACAAAAGCAAAAGAATGGAATGAACAAATAAAAGGTGGTATAGTCATATGATGGAATATTACATAGCAATGAAAAAGAACAAACTACAGTTACATGATCAACATCATGTCAAGCAAAAGAAACCAGACACAAAAAGTATACTGATCACATTTAGGCAAAAAACACGAGAACAGGTAAATCTATGTACTTGGCAAAACCATAAGGTGGGGTCAGCTAACATTTTCTCTTCTCTCCCTTCCTTCCTTCCTTCCTTCCTTCCTTCCTTCCTTTTTCTTTCTTTCTCTTTCTTTCTTTCTCCCTCCCTCCCTTCCTTCCCTCCTTCCTTCCTTCCTTTCTTTCTTTTTTTGGCAGAGTCTTGCTTTGTCACCCAGGCTGGAGTGGAGTGGTGTAATCTCTGCTCACTGCAACCTCCGTCTCCAGGATTCAAGCTATTCTCATGCCTCAGCCTCTTGAGTAGCTGGAACCACAGGCGTGCACCACCATAGCCGGCTGATTTTTTGCATCTTTAGTAGAGACAGGGTTTTGTCATGTTGGCCAGGCTAGTCTCGAACTCCAGGCCTCAAAAGATCCACCCTCCTTGGCCTCCCGAATTGCTGGGATTACAGGCGTGAGCCACCATGCCAGCCAGCTAACGTTTTCTATAAAGGGACAGAGAGTAAATACTTTATGTTGTACAAGCCAGATGGTCTCAGCCATAGACCATACATAAAGGAGTAGGAGTTTCTATGTTCTGATAAAACTTTATTTACAAAAATACACAACAGGCCATAGTTTGGCAACTCTTGTTAGAAAGTTAAGCAAGGCAGTGCTGACCCTCTCCTGGGGGAAGAGATTTGGTCGTGGCCAGGAAGGGGTGCAGGGGCTTCTGGGAGTCTGACAATGACCTATTTCTTGACCTTAGCTGTAATAAAGTTTTTGCCTTATAATAATTTATCAGGCTATATATGTATATGTTATGTACCCTTCTGCATTGTACTAATTTCCTAATTTTAATAGGGTTTTAAAAATAAATAAATCACGAATAGATTAACAAACTGTGGTCTACTCATACAATACAATATTATTTTGCAATAAAAAGGAAGGAATGGGCTGGGCATGGTGGCTCACTCCTGTAATCCCAGCACTTTGGGAGGCCGAGGTGGGAGGATCACTTGAGGTCAGGAGTTTGAGGCCAGCCTGGCCAACATGGCAAAACCCTGTCTCTACTAAAAATAGGAAAATTAGCTGGGCAAGGTGGCAGGTGTCTGTAATCCCAGCTATTTGGGAGGCTGAGGCATGAGAATTGCTTGAACCCAGGAGGTGGAGGTTGCAGTGAGCTGAGATCGTACCACTGCACTCCAGCCCAGGGTGAGAGATTGAGACTCCATCTAAGAAAAAAAAAAGGAAGACATGAAGTAGTGACACCTGCCACAACATGAATGAACCTTGCAAACATTATGCTAAGCGAAAGACGTCAGTCACAAAAGTCCACGTGTTATACGACTTTATTTTTATGTGCCCATAATTAGCAAATCTGTAGAGATAGAAAGTAGATCAGGGCCAGGTGTGATGGCTCACACCTGTAATCCCAGCACTCTGGGAGGCCTAAGCAGGAGGATCGCTTGAGTCCAGAAGTTCAAGACCAACCTCGGCAACATAGTGAGATCTCATCTCTACAAAAAATACAACAAAGTTAGATGGGCGTGGTGGTGTGTACCTGCAGTCCCAGATACTTGGGAGGCTGAGCTGGGAGGACTGGATTGCAGTGAGCTATGATTGTACCACTGCAGTCCAGCCTGGGTGACAGAGGGAGGGCTTGTCTCAAAAAAAACAAAACATAGATCAGTGATTGTCTCTGTCTCTAGGAGATGGGAGGATTGAGGGTTAAGGGCTGAAGTAAATGGGGTTTCTTTTCAAGATGATGAAAATCCTCTAAAATTAACAGTGATGATTGCATAACTCTGTGAATACACTAAAAACCACTGAATTGTACACTTTAAACAGGCAAATGGAATGGAAGTGAATTACCTCTCAATAAAGCTGCTATCAGAAATTTCTTTAATTTAAAACTAATGAATAAAATCGACAGCCTCTGCCCTCACTACCAGAGATGGGCCAGGGAGAGGCATGTGTGACCAGATCAACCAGACAGAAACCAGCTCTGGAGGAATCACTTGCCCCTCCCCCTGCTCCAGAAGCCCCCAGTCCCACATCGGACCCTGTCTCTGCCTTTGGCAAAACACATGCAGAAGATTAGAAGCCCAGGAGGCCAGAGATTCTGCAGACAAGTAGGGGCCAGGGCATCCCTGCCAAGAGACGCAGGACTTTTTAAATCCAAAATGAAATTTCAAGCAGAGGGCTGAGCAAAGTAAACCCCAGCCTGTTCTGCATAGCCAATTCCCGGGCAGACAATGGGAGAGGAGGCTCCAGCCCTCTGGGAACGGTTCCTCTGAAAGGGCCTCTCTCTTGAGTTCCTAGTGGCTTCAAGGCATAGACAGGGGTCTCAGGGGCATGGGCCCCTCTGCCCCCTGTGCAGGCTGAAGGTGGCACATTTGGCGGTTCTGTTACATCTCAGGTTTTGCAGCATCTCCAGGGAGCCTGACAGATGGCTGCAAATGATGAGGCCACAGGAGCCAGCAGATGGGATGCCTGAGGAGCAGAGGGTGACTCGGGTCCCTTCAGCTGCTGCCTCTCTCCTGCTCCACGCAGGCCCTGACAGCTGTGAGCCAAGGGGCCTCCCAGCCAGGTCAGAACAAACAGCAAAGCAGACTAAAGAAATTCCTGGGCCTGAGCAGTGCAAGAGGAACCAGGAGGCACCAGGCAGGGTGGAAAGACCCATGAGGTGTGGCCAAAATAGCACGGGACTCACAGGATACAGCCACTTTGCTGTGTGACCTCAGGCAAGTAGCTCAGCTTCTCTGAGTCAGCTGCCTGGCCACTCTGGTGTAAAGCAGTAATCATAGTATCTACCCCAAAGAGCTGTTGAAAGAATTAAATGAGGCCGGGGGCGGTGGCTCACACCTGTTATCCCAGCACTCTGAGAGGTCAAGGTGGGTGGATCATTTGAGGGCAGGTGATCGAGACCAGCCTGGCCAACATGGTGAAATCCCATCTCTACTAAAAATACAAAAATTAGCCAGGTGTAGTGGCAGGCGCCTGTAATCCCAGCTATTTGGGAGGCTGAGGTAAAAGAATCGCTTGAACCCAGGAAGCAGAGGTTGCAGTGAGCTGAGATTACATCATTGCACTCCAGCCTGGGTGACAAAGCAAGACTTTGTCTCAAAAAAAAAAAAAAAAAAAGAAAGGAAAGAAAGATTAAATGAAGCAAGGGGTATGAGAGTATCCAGCTGTGAATGGAATTCTGTGCATTATTCTATAAAGCTTAGTTGAATGTTTTAGTTGAGTAGAAATAAGCACAAATTGAGTTATTCCAAGTTAGTCTTCCAGCTGGCTGGGCCACGCTGAAGAGAGCGGGGAAATCCGACAGGATATTCAAGCTGGAGTTTGAGCCAGACGTTTTGCTAACTCCTCACACGGATCAACCCACTTGATTCTCAGAAGAATCCCACAAAGTGGACACTATTATCCCCATTTTACAGGTGAAGAAATGGGGTCACTAAGAGGATCAGCAGCATGCCTGAGGCCCCACCACTACAAAGCCAGATCTGGAATCTGAACCCAGAGTCTGGCTCTCAGAAGCTCTGCATCTAAATCCAAGCCCTGCTGCTGACTTGGAGCAAAGTTTGTTTTTGTTTTGTTTTGAGACAGGGTCTCGCTCTGTCACTCAGGCTGGAGTGCAGTGGTGCAATCACAGCTCACTGCAGTCTCGACCTCCTGGGCTCAAGTGATCCTCCCACCTCAGCCTCCCAAGTAGCTGGGACTACAGGTATGTACCACCACGCCTGGCTAATGTTTCTTTACCTCTCTGAGCCACAGCTTCCTGATCTGAAAACAGGAGAAGAAAAAAGGAGTAGGATGAGAAGAAGAAAAGAAGAAAGAAAGGAGGAAGAGGAAGAAGAAAAGGAGGAGGAGGGGAAGGAGAACGAAGAGGGAGGAGGAGGAGGGAGGAGGAGAAGAGGAAGAAGAAGGGAAGGAGGAGGAGAAGAAGGAAGAAAGAAAGAAAAGAAAGAAAAAAAAGAAAGAAAGAAAGAAAGAGAAAGAAAGACGGAAGGAAGGAAGGGAAATAAAGAAAGTTAGTTCTCTGTGAGTTGTGTGATAACATGCATGAAAGTGATAGGTATGCAGTAGGTGCTCAGCGAGTTCTCACTGTGTATGTCAGGGCCAGGCTAAGGGAGGCTGCCCCAGAGAGAAGACGACCCTATTTCTTAGGGACTGGTATGCAGAAGGCGTACTTAACATGCTCAGTCCATGGCAGCCACAAAGAGTTTTATCTCCGGGCTCAGTTTCTTTATCTGTTAAACGGAGCAAATGGGACCAGCTCTCGGAGTCCTTCACACCCTGACATTCCGTGCATGAGGGTCAGACTCCTTTCCTGGAACTGGAAGCACAAGAAGAAGAAAGCAGAAGGAGGTGCCTGAGGCTGGAGGGCCTCAGAGAATCACAAGTGTCACCCATGTGGTATGACAGCCCTTTCTTCTCCCTAGTCCTACCTGGCTGACACTTACCTCACCCTTTCCTTTCACTGGATTTCACTGCTTCCCCACTCAAGGCTTGCTGGGGGAGCCTTTTCTATTTTATTAGTTCAGCTGGGGGCAGGAAGTCGCATGGCAAAGCAGAGGACTCCGCAGCCCCTACCCAACTTCAAAGCCACCTCTGCTGCTTACAGTGCAGATGATCTCGGTTGGACAAGATGATGTAACCTTCCTGGGCCTCAGTTTCCCCATCCATAACCTAGTGTAACAATAGCACAACCTCTTCAAGTTGTTGGGGAATCAAGGGGACCTGGCATGTTGCTAAAACAGAAATAACGTTTTGGTATTATTATTATTATTATTACTATTACTTTGAGACAGGGTCTCACTCTGCCGCCCACGCTGGAGTGCAGTGTCGCAATATTGGCTCACTTCAACCTCCGCCTCCCGAGTTCAAGCGATTCTCCTGCCTCAGTCTCCCAAGTGGCTGGGATTACAAGTGACCACCACCACGCCCAGCTAATTTTTGTATTTTTAGTAGAGACACGGTTCTACCATATTGGCCAGGCTGGTCTCAAACTTCTGACCTCAGATGGTCCTCCCCCCTTGGCCTCCCAAAGTGCTGGGATTACAGGTGTGAGTCACTGCACTTGGCCTATTATTATTATTATTATTTTTTTTGAGAAAAGTTCTCACTCTATTACCCAGACTGGAATGTGGTGAGTCAATCATGGCTCACTACAGTCTCTACCTCTGGGCTCAAGTGATCCTCCCACCTCAGCCTTCCAAGGCTCAGACTCCTTTTTTTATTTTTTGTAGAGACAGGGGTCTTGCTATGCTGCCCAGGATGATCTCTAAGTCCTGGGCTCAAGCAATCCTCCTACCTTGGCCTCCCAAAGTGCTGGGATTACAGGCGTGAGGCACTGCCCTTACTCTATGATTATTATTATTATTAATTTGAAAAAAAAAATAAACAGGCATACTAAAACTATGAGTTGACAGATATTACTACTCAGAATGAGACCAAGACAATTAGATTTTTTCAGTGAATGAATGTGAACAGAAATAGTAAATGAACAGCAGTATGGGGGACGGGTATGGCACACGGCCGAAATCAGGAAGGCAGTGTGAAATGAAAATGCAGAGCCCTTTGTTGAAAGAGTATTTGAATTTCTCAAGACAGTAACCAAGTGTGGTGACACGGCCTATAGTCCCAGCTACTCGGGAGGCTGAGCTGGGAGGATCGCTTGAGCCCAGCAGTTTGAGGTTACAGTGAGCTACGACTGCACCACTGCACTCCAGCCTGGACGATAGAGTGAGACCCTGTCTCTGAAAAATAAAAAGGAAGTATGACAACGTAGGGTTATAGATTCCCAGCATAAACACAGGCAATGTGGTTTAGCAATGAGCTACAAGCATAGATGTGTACGATGAAGTTGTCTCCTTTAACCCTACCTGTGAATCCCTGGCCGCCTCATACGGTTGTACAGGATGTTCACTGCCCAACCCTACGCCATTCATATAGACCAGTACAGATTGTGAGCCTGTGCGTTACATCATCATTTCTCACAGCAAAGCATGCTAAGACCACAGAGCCATTTAGAAATTTAAATTACCGCTGTTTACCCTTAACAGAGCCTACTCGCCATGGAGAAACTGTTTCCAATTCAGAAACATGAAGGCTGGCCACCGTTTGGGGTTAACACGACGCCCTGTGGAAGAGCGAGCAGGCGAGACTGCCCAGATACCTAATTACCTGGACAGATAATCTTGAATAACTGGAATTAGAGCAACTAAAGCAATTATTAGATGTTGTGATCTCCAGGAGCAATCCTCCACCAGGCTTAGGGACTTAATACCTTTAATAAGAGCACGTAATTAGAGGAATCCAGAAATTCAGAAAAGAAAGTGGCAGAACCAGCACTTGAGAATTAAGGAGGTGGGAGGGCCAGGTGTGCTTCTCGAGCAAATGGGTCTCAAGGGACAGCTGGGAAGGCAGGGAGGGTGGCAGGGCAGGCTTGAAAACCTCAGGAGCCTGGAAGGTGAGGCTGACTCTGACCTAAATCTGCTGTGTGACCGAGAGCAAGGCAGCTGACCTCTCTGGGCTCTCTCTTCCTTCCACCCTTCAGTCACTCAGCTATGCCCATTGAGCACCTGCCAGGTTCTCAGCACTGAGAAGCTCAGTCTGCCCTTTCCATGGGCTGTTCATTCTACTGAGACTCCTCTGACACTCGCATGCACGAGAAGGAATTCCACCCTACCTTCAAGACGCTTCCAACATGGCGCTCCTCACTCAGGCTTCCTAGACTGGCATCACACCGCAGCCTTCTGTCTCCCCTCACAGATTGTGACTCTGGATCCCCTCATCTGCCTCCCCTACTAGAAGATGAGCTCTTCAAGAACACAGTGAGATTAGGGATGGTTCTCCTTCCTGCCCTAGTTCCTGACGCATGCCCTGGCATCAAGGGATACTGACTACTGGCCCAAGGCAAGGTGGATGAAGGTCACTGCAGCCACTCCTGAAAGCAAGGTTCCCTGCCTCCAAGAATTAATTGGCATCAGGTGAGCCGGTCTCTGTTGTGAGTTGATTGACAATGGCCAGGCAGTCATAGGAAGATTCCAGAGCTCCACAAAGGAGCAGGGCCATTCAGATGGTGGACAGTTCCCAACTCAGGCAGGATGGCTGGCAGTATTAACTCCATACGATCTGGGAATGGCAGGTGGGCAGGAGTAATGGAGTGTGACCAGTACCCTGCCTCTCTGTGTCTTGAAATGTCTGTCTCTTTGAAACGGAAAGAATTACAGCTTCCACGTTTCTGGGCCTTGGACCACCAGGAGATACCCAGTCCCTCGGGAGCATCGAGTGAGAGTAATTGATGCAGTCTGGGGATGAAGGAGGGCTTTGTGGAGGCAGGAGTGTTGGGTTGGCTCGTGAAGGTTGATGGAGGGCTCCCCAGAGAGCCAGGGGTGTAGAGAGCATTTGGGATTAACTCTCAGCCACAAAGATGCTCCAGCCACCTGGCAGGTTCCAGCTGCAGCCAGCAGGTTGACCTGTTTTTAGCTCAGATGTCAGTTTGGGCAGCTGTGGAGAGGGGCTCCCCTCCCTGCTCAGCATGCTCTGATCTATGCATGTTTCAGTTCTATGACATAAATCAATAAAATGCACTAAATAAATTAAGTGAGCAGCAGAATCGTAAATCGATTTCAAGCGGAGAACAGAGAGGTTGAGGGAACCAACAAGAGCCTATTATAGGAACTGAAGTGAGAAATGACTCACACAAGACTCAGGAGTGTGGCCCTGGAGCCAACCACATTGTTACACATCCCTGAAATATTAAACAAATGAAACCTACAAGCTTTGGAGACTGTTTCACAAAAATTGCTGGCTGGTGGCTGCCAGAAATCCCAGCTCACCAGGAAATGGGGGCAGGGAGCAGGGACGACTTAAAACACAGTTCAACCCAGGTGGATCAGAGGAGCTCACAGCTTCAGGAGTCAGATCCAGGTTTCTAAGCACATATTAGAGAAACTGGGCCACCCAGTATCTATAACATGGCCTCCATTCATTCATTCATTCATTCATTCATTTGTTCATTCAATCATTCATTTATTTATTCAACAAATCTTTACTAAATTCTTGCTCTGTACTAACCCCCTCTGGGACATAGGAGCCACAGAGAAAGACAAGATACAGTGCTTGTCTTGAGGGAGTGCCCAGCCTGCCGGAGGAGGTCACCACAACACAGCATGATCCATGCTCATAGGACCGGTCACTGTAAGTAGGTTCCCCTGGAGGTTTAGGGTTGGCTTTTCACAAGGGATCATTTCTAAGCTGGGTTTTGAAGGATGAATACAAGTTTGCAAGGCAAACAAGAGGTAGTAAAAGCAAGTCAGGCAGAGGGAAGAGCATATGCAAAGGCACAGAGGCATGAGCAGTAATGGAGAGTTTGGGGGAAATGGATGTGTGCAGAGAATTAGAACTGGAACACAGGATTCATGTAAGAGATTGTAGGAGGCAGGGGCTGAAAAGGCAGACAAGAACTAGACAGTGATGGGTCATGAATGCCAGGTTTTGAGAGCCATGCAGAGGTTTTCAGCAGGAGCCTAATGTGATTGGATTTTCATTTTTCAAAGATAATTTGGAATTTGGCATAGGAAATATTTTTCTTTCCTTTTTAACAAAGTATACAACACACACGCAGAAAAGTGCGTATATCCTAAGCGTGCAGCTTGGTGAACTTCCATTAAACTGAACACGTACACACAATTAGCCCTCAGATCAAGAGACAGAACGCTGCCAGCTGCCAAGCCCTCTGTGAGTTCCCTTTCAGCGACACCATCTCTGCAAGGGCAACCACTGCCCTGACTTCTAACAATACAGATGCGGCTTCTGTATTTTCCAGTTTTCCATGAATGGAATCGTATGGAATGCATTCTTTTGAATGTGGCTTCTTTTACTTAACACCCACATCATGAGCAGTCCCATTCGTTTTCCTTTTTTCTTTTTCTTTTAGAGACAGGGTCTCGCTCTGTCATCCAGTCTGGAGTGCAGCATGACTATAGCTCACTGCGGCTTCTACCTCCTGGGCTCAAGTGATCCTCCTGCCTCAGCCTCCCAAGTAGCTGGGAGTACAGTTACGTGCCACCACACTGGGCTAATTTTAAAACTTTTTGTAGAGACAGGGTCTTGCTGTGTTGCACAAGGTAGTCTCAAGTTCCTGGCCTCAAGCAATATTCCCACCTTGGCCTCCCAAAGCACTAGGATTACAGGTGTCAGCCACCGTGCCTGGTTGTACATTGTTTATTCTCGCTGCCGTATCGTATTCCATTATGTGTGTGGATGGGCATTGAGGAATGGATTTTATACAGCACAGACCAGAGTCTAAGAGGCCAACTGAGAGATTATTGTCATGGCAGGAGGGATGTGATGAGAAGCAGAAAGAGGCTGTGGCAGTGGAGGTAGAGAAGAGGCATAGATGCAAAAGATATTTAGGAGACAGGCTGTGCACGATGGCTCACACTTGTAATCTCAGCACTTTGGGAGGCCAAGGCGGGCAGATCACTTGAGGTCAGACGTTCAAGACCAGCCTGGCCAACATGGTAAAATCCCGTCTCTACTAAAAATACAAAAATTAGCCAGGCATGGTGGTGCATGCCTGTAGTCCCAGCTACTCAGGAGGCTGAGGCAGGAGAATGGCTGGAACCTGGGAGACAGAGGCTGCAGCGAGCCAAGATCACACCACTGCACTCCAGCCTAGGCGACAGAGCAAGATTCCATCTCAAAAAACAAACCAACAGACAAAGATATTTATGAAACAAAAGCAACTGAACTTGTCAAATAATTGAATTCGGAAAGAGTTGAGGATGACCTTCTGATTCCTGGCTTGGGAATCAGAGCAGATAATGGTGAAGACAGGACAATGGATAAAGAAAAGTCAAGTGTTTTCTATTGTGGACCAGCTGAGTTTGCAGTCTCTGGGGGATCTCAGGAGGAGGTGTCCAGGAGGCAGTTGGAGGTGGAATCTTGTGCTCAGGAGAGAGACTTGGGTTTACAAAGTCAAACCTGGGATTGAACTTATGGCTCGACCAAAGGCTAATCTCTGATCTCTTTCAACACTGCCACTCATTTCAGTTGAGGAATAAGAAAGTCATAAATCCTCAGAACAAAGAGGACGTGAGAGGAGATAATAGAAAAAAAAAGATGGCAGCAACATTTTAAAAGCTAGATATTTCATGGCTAGGTGGTTAACGACTTAGCAGATCGGAGGGCCGAGAGTTGACTCCCTGCATGGAGGAAGCCACAGAGGAAACCTCAGAAAATCCTTGGAATAGAGGCACCAGGCCCAGCTGAGCTTCATACTGAAAATGAAGAATTAAGTGAAAGTCTACATATGTGCCACTGAGATGCCCCCCAGGCCCCCACCCCCTATTTGATTCCCAGAATACTGGTAGCTGAGTTTATTAAAACGCTGGAGATGGGAAGGTTCCTCTTTGGAAAGCTGATCAGTGCAAGAGAAAAAGCTGGTGACAGTGGGTATGGGTTGACCAGATGAAATTTTTGTTTTGTTTCATTTTGTTTTTGTGACAGGGTCTTGCTCTGTCACCCAGGCTGGAGTGCAGCAGTGCAATCCTAGCTCATTGCAACCTTGACCCCCACTGGCTCAAGCGATCCTCCCACTTCAGCCTTCTGAGTAGCTCAGGTATGCAGGTACATACCACCATGTCCAGCTAATTTTATTTTTAAATTTTTTGTAGAGACGAGGGTCTCACTAGTTACCCAGGCTGGTCTGGAACTCCTGGCCTCAAGCAATCCTCCTGCCTCAGCTTTCCAAAGTGCTGGGATCACAGACATTAGCCACCGTGTCCAGCTCAGATGAACTTTTTGGATGAGGGGTTTATAGCCCGGATGATTGGACAATATTCTCCCCATCTCCACTGCACCTTGAGCTTCAAAATAGTAAGTATGCACCTCACTCTTAAACATGAGCATCAGCCAGGCACGGTAGCTCACGCCTGTAATCCGAGCTCTTTGGGAGGCCGAGGTGGGCAGATCACCTGAGTTTGGGAGTTCAAGACCAGCCTGACCAACATGTAGAAACTTCACCTCTACTAAAAACACAAAATTAGCCGGACATAGTGGCACATGCCTGTAATCCCAGCTACTCAGGAAGCTGAAGCAGAGAATCCCTTGAACCCGGGAGGCGGAGGTTGCAGTGAGCTGAGATCACGCCATTGCACTCCAGCCTGGACAAGAGTGAAACTCCGTCTCAAAAAAAAAAAAAATGAACATCAGATGTTTCAGGAAGACAAAGGGGTCATAATTAAAATAAGCAAAGGAACTTCGAAGAAACAGAGACATTAAAGGGTACAAAAGCAAACTTAAAAAAAAATTAATGTCCTCAGAGAAATATGAGAAAATATTCTGTCCATAAAACAAATGCAGGAGACTATAAAAAAGAACATTCCTATAACAAGAAAAAGCTCTTAAAATTAAAACTATGACTGCAGAAAGTTTAAAAGTAGACTGACTGAAAAATAAAAATTGAATAAATATCTGAGGAATAAATAAAAATGAAAATGGAAAATAAAAAATGAGAACAGAAAATAAGATATTAAAAGCTTCCAGACAGGGGAAAAAATCAAATCACACAAAAGAATCAGAATAACATTGAACTTCTCAACAACACTGGAGGCTGGAAGACAAGGGAGCAGCCAATGCTTCCCAAATTTTGTGGGGAAATTATTTCCAACCTAAAATTTTATGCCCAGAAAAACATTTAGTCAAGGGTGACGGAGGAATAAAGACAACATGAGACATGAAGGGTCTCAACCACGCTCTCTTTCTCAGGAAGTTACTGGAAGGCATTTTTCCCCAAAATGAGGAAGTAACCCAGAAAGACTACCTGGGATTCAGGAAGCAGTGGACTCAACATGAGAGAGGGGAGGAAACTGCAAAATAATGGTAAAAGAGGCTTCCAGAATAACAGCCCTAGATAATCATTGAGTCAGAATGGGGTTGGAGGTCAAAAGACTCCATAGGAAAAGAAGGGAAGGGAAGGGAAGGAGAGGGAAGGGGAGGGGAGGGGAAGGAGAAAGGAAAAGAAGGGAAAGGAAAAGAAGGGACGGGAAGGGGAGAGGAAGGGAAGGGAGGGGAAGGGGGAGGGGAAGGAAAGGAAAGGAAAGGAAAGGAAAGGAAAGGAAAGGAAAGGAAAGGAAAGGAGAGGAAAGGAGAGGAAAGGAAAAAGGAGGGAGAGTTATTATGATTAGCCAGTTGTCTTTGAAGACATTGAGAGAACATTTACATGTTTGCCAATAATTTCCAAAAAGGATGAACAGTTTCCTTTCGAAACTAGAAAGTTTAATGATAGTTGGCTAATCTGGAAGGTTTCATGATAATTAATAATTACCTATTTCTAACCAGAAAGTTGGCCAAAGGCTGTGCACATAAAATAGTTCTTCGATCTCAGAGCAGGAAGAAGTAATAGATCATTTAGCAGCCTGATGCTATGTGGTCTCATGGTTCCTGGCAAACAGCTACTAAAACCCTTGAAAGCTCTGGAGTGATGAGAGTGTCTTACGTGTGCTAATGAGATGGCTGGTGGTTGGGGTTTCCTAGATAGCTTCAGGATGGGGTGCACTTGCCCAGGTGCAGTGGCGCACACCCATAATCCCAACACTTTGGGAGGCGGAGGCGGGAGGACTGCTTGAGTCCAGTGGTTTGAGATCAGCCTGGGCAACATGGCGAAACCCTGTCTCTCCAAAAAATACAAAAAATTAGCCAGGCATGGTAGCACACGCCTATAGTCCCACCTACGGCTGGGAGGCTGAGGTGGGCGAATCACCTGACCCTGGGAAGCTGAGGATGCAGTGTGCTGTGATAGTGTCACTGCACTCCAGCCTTCAGCCTGGGCGACAGAGTGAGTCCCTGTCACAAAAAAAAAAAAAAAAGAGTAGGGTACACAGACAGAATTAGAGGGTTGAGACTCTCAGGCCCACCCACAACCTCCAGGGAGAAGAGAGGGGCTAAAGTTGACATCAGTGGCCAGTGATGTAATCAATCATTTCTGTGTAACGAAGTCTCCATAAAACCCAAAGCATGGGAATCAGGGAGCTTCTGGGTAGATGAACATACAAAGGTGGCAGAGAAGGCATGAGCTCCATGCCCCTTCCACAGCCCACCTTGTCCATACGTCTCTCCCATCTGGCTGTTCATCTGCTTCCTCCGTCACAAACTAGCAAACATAAGTGAACTGTTTCCCTGAGTTCTCTGAGCCACCTCAGCAAATGTACTGAACCAAGGGTGGGGGGCGTGGAAACCCCAATTTATAACCAGTCGGTCAGAAGCACAGGTCATAACCTGGGATTTGCAATTGGCATTGGAAGTGGGGGTCAGTTCTGTGGGACGGGGCCCTTATCCCACAGCATTGGATGCTACCTCCAGGTAGAATGTCAGAATTCAACTGAATTAAAAGATACCCAGCTGGTGCCACTAGAGACCTGCTTGGTGTATGAGAGGGAACACCCAAGCATCTGGCGTCGGAAGTGTTGTGTTGAATAGAGTGTGAGATTAGGAAAAACGCTTTGGTTTTTCCTATCCTTCATAATAACATTTAGAATTGGCCAGGCTCGGTGGCCCACACCTGTAATCCCAGCACTATGGGAGGCCGAGGCGGGCGGATCACCTGAGGTCAGGAGTTTGAGACCAACTTGACCAACGTGGAGAAACCCCATCTCTACTAAAAATACAAAAAAGTAACCAGGCGTGGAGGTGCATGCCTGTAATCCCAGCTACTCTGGAGGCTGAGGTGGAAGCATTGCTTGAACCTGGGAGGCGAAGGCTGCAGTGAGCCGAGATCGCACAATTCCACTCCAGCCTGGGCAACAAGAGTGAAACTCTGTCTCAAAAAGTAACAATAATAATAATAACATTTAGAATCAAGATTCACTTTCCATTCATGCAACAAGCATTTTGGAGCACGTTCTGGTACCAGGCATGGCTCTAAGCACTGGGGACATGGTGAGTCCTGAGCGCAAGACAAAGTCCTTGCCCTCGTGGAGCTGACAGTCTATTAGGAGAAATGATCACTGGTCAAGTAGCCACTGGATAAATAATGTGATTTCACAGAGGAATAAGTGATGTGAAGGCAATTAAACAAGTGAAGGGAGGCCGGGTGCTGTGGATCACGCCTGTAATCCCAGCACTTTGGGATGCTGAGGCGGGTGGATCATCTGAGGTCAGGAGTTCGAGACCAGCCAGGCCAACATGGTGAAACCCTGTCTCTATTAAAAATACAAAAATTAGCCGTGTGTGGTGGTGAGCACCTGTAATCCCAGCTACTAGGGAGGCTGAGGCAGGAGAATTGCTTAACCCGGGAGGTGGAGGTTGCAGTGAGCTGAGATCCCACCACTGCACTCCAGCCTGGGTGACAGAGTGAGACTCTGTCTCAAAATAGGAAAGAAAACAAGCGAAGGGGATGGAGAGGGGCTTGGCGGGAGGAGCGGGAGCACCGAAGGGGATCTTCCAGGAAGGCCTCCCTGAAGAGGCCACATTTCAACCAAACCCTGAACAATGAGAAGGGAGCAGCCATGCAGAGAACTGAGGGAACTGTGTTCAGGAGCTGGGAACAGACTGTGCAAAGGCCCTGAGGCACACACCAGCGTGGCTGATTCAAGGAGCAGCACAGATTTTGGAGAGCTGAGGTATGGGGGTCAGGGGCAAACATGGCAGGAGATGAGATCCTAGGTACAAGACCAGGTCACACAGGATCTGGTAGGCCACAGTGAGGACGCCAAGTGGGAGAGAAGGCACAGGAGTGTTTTCAACAAGGGAGTCACGTGATATGATGTATGATTTTAAAAGATCATTTGAGGCCGGGCATGGTGGCCCACAACTGTAATCTCAGCACTTTAGGAGGCCAAGGTGGGAGGATCACTTGAGGTCAGGAGTTTGAGACCAGCCTGACCAACTTGACAAAACCCCATGTCTACTAATAATACAAAAAAAAAAAATTTGCCAGGCGTGGTGGTGCACTCCTGCAATCCCAGCTACTCAGGAGGCTGAGGCAGGAGAATCGCTTGAACTCGGGAGGTGGAGGTTGCAGTGAGCCGAGATCGTGCCACTACACTCCACCCTGGGCAACAGAATAAACTGTCTCAAAAGAAAGAGAGGAAGAGAGGAAGGGAGGAAGGGAGGGAGGGAGGGAAGGAAAGAGAGAGAGAGAAAGGAAGGAAGGAAGGAAGGGAAGAAAGAAAAAAAGAAAGAAAAAGAAAGAAAGGGAGGGAAAGAAGGAAGGAGAGAAAGAATAAGAGAGAAGGAGGGAGGTAGGGAAGGAAGGAAGGAAGGAAGAAAAAATGATCATTTGGGCATCAGGCATGGGGCGTGGTAGCTCACAGCTTTAGTCCCAGCTACTCGGGAGGCTGAGGCAGAAGGATTGCTTGAGCCCAAGAGTTGGAGGCTGCAGTGAGCTACAGATTGGGCTCTACAGATTGGGCAACAGAGCAAGGCCCCATCTCAAAATAAGAAAGATCATTCGGGATACCAAGTAAATCATGGGGCAAGAATGAAAGGAGGCGATCACTTACAAGACTGTGGCAGGAATCCAGATAAGAAATGGCTGTAGCTTAGGCTAGCATAAAACAAAAAAGACATTTCCCACGTAAAAACACAAAACTAGAATAGTCAGGGAAACAAAGAAAAATGTATGATGCTATGTTAAGAAGCTGATAACAGACAAATATTTTGCCAGGAGGGAGAGGGCAGGTAAACAGGGGAAAGAGAGTGTTGGAGAAAACAGGAATGAGGCAGTGGCATTTGAGATGGGCCTTGAATTCTTGAAATAGTGCCTGCGGTTTGCCAGGTAGGAGGCGCTGGAGGCAGGAAGGAAAGCCCTCACTGGACCTCAGCTGATGAAGGAGGATGGGTATCCCCCAGGCCTCAGAAGCCCTCAGCTTTTCAGCAGGAGAACCAGGCATTTAAGAGCCAGCCTGTTCAGATTCAAACTCTAGTTCCCCCACTTCCCAGCTGTATGATTGCCCTGTGCCTCAGTTTCCTCACCTGTAAAATGGGGATTACAGGAGCCAATGTGTGCAAAGTTCTCAGATGTACCTGCCACACAGTCAGTACTATATGAAGGCCAGTCAGTGACAGTGTCGTGATTATCATATGTGGCAGACCAGAAAGACACCAGGAGGGAGGTCTTAGAGGGAGCCGGTGCAGGAGCCATAACATGGGGGAAGAGTATCCCTTGGGTGAGAACACAGCTGGGTGTAGACATCCAACCCCGCACTCCCAGTGTGGCTGGGAACAAGTCCGTCAACTCGCTGCCCTCGGGCTCCTCTGTGAAATAGAGAAGCTGAGTGTGGCAGGGAGAAAATGGATGGGTCTGAGGGTGCCACGTTACTGTGGGTGTCTACTGGAAGGGCTGGACCTGGATATACGGGGAGAGGCCACATAGGCTGCCTTGGACCAAACCCTACCGACCCCAAGCGAGAGCTACGGTGTTTGAGAGACAGCAAGTACATGAAAATCGCTCAGCACCTCAGTGGCAAAGCCAGCCACTCAGCCTCCTTGTAAACATTTTTATATACACAGCCAGAAGGTTCTCAGTGTGGCTGCCAAACCCTAAAAGTAAAACCACAAGGCCAGTAAAACACAAAGATACAACCTCTCTGGGGCTCTTGTGAAAGAAGCAAAATAAAGACCTGACGCTTTCTGGGAGGGTCACAGGCCACCCACCTGCCACCGTACACAGACACGCACACACTCACGTGCTCACGTCCACACGTGCACTCATACCAGCACACAACCTGTGTGTGCGCACCCTAGGCACACATGGACACACAAGGCACCTGCACTCGCATGTGCACGCATGTGTACACCTCATGCCCGCGTTCACACATGCTCACCCTGCTCATCCACAGGCACGCACACGCACTCATAGGAGCAGCCGCTCATGCATATGCATCCTCATCCTTACCCGTGACACATGCACACACGCATGTGCACACACATAGGCCCTGCTTCCTGGAAGCCAGCTTTGGAGCAAAGTTGACCCAGAGCTCTAAGGCCTTGGGAATTATGGGATGTACATCCCAGAGGGCTGCCAACAATGGAGAGGTGTGAAGCAGGGGCCTGAATTTCACCCGGCTCTGCCCCTCATGAGGTGTGAGACTTCAGTGACTTAATCTCTCTAAGCCTTGGTTTCCTCATCTGTCAGGTGGGAGTGGGATGGACAGTGCCTTCCTCATGGGGTTGTGGGGAGGTTTCTCAGTTGATGCTTGTAATGTGCTTGCCACTGTATCCGGCACATAGTAACTGCTCAGCAAATATCAGCCATGCCGTGGTTGTATCCTCGTGTTTTCCAGTGATCTCAACTTGGAAGCTGTGGCTCAAGCCGTCCAGCCAAATGATTTGCAGATGGTCACATGTGGTAATTAAACAGGACGCAGCCGTGGGGACATCAAGGAAATGGAGGAGGCAGTCCCGACTACCAGGAGCATGCTGGGTGGGGTGGGAACTGAGGGCCCTGTGGGTTCCCTGTCTCTTGCCCCTCAACCTCACCAGCTGCCACTTGACTGGAGCACTCCAGGAAGATGGTTCTGCAAAACAGCCTCCATGACACATGGTGCCCTTCTGCCTCAGTTTCCCCTCCCCTGACTTCCAAGCCCGGAGCCCTCTCCTAATCTCCAGGCTACCTGAGGGACATGCGTCCATGTTTCTCTCTTGGCAGCCTTTCTCTTGGGTGGCAGGGGGTAGGCAGGTGGGGAGGCAGCCATGCTCCCCCATGTCCTGTGGCAGACTCTCCTCCAGTGTCCATTCTCTTGTTCTTCCAAAATAACAAAACCCCTTACTTCCAGCTAGGCACAGCATTGCCCAGGATAAAGACCACACTTCCCAGCCTCCCTTCCAGCTGGGTGTGACCATGTAACTAGTTCTGGTTAAGGAGATATATGCAGGGGTTGTGGGGTAACTTCCGGGAACCTTAGAGTTTGCCATTCCTGCATCCTGCTGCCTGGAATGCAGATGCAATAGCTGCTGCTCTGGCAACCATCTTAGAACATGAAGAAAAAGGCTGTGGGACAACAGAGAGGGCGGCGGAGGCCAGGATCCTGAGGACTTCATGGAGCACAGCCACCTTGGATTGCCTACTTTCAAGCTTTTATAAAGGAGATAAATGTCTCCATTGAAATCAGTTCTTTGGGGTCACTATTACTTGCAACTAGACCTAATCCTGCTGCTATCCCTCCACTCAAGCTGTTGCCTGCTCTTGATCATCCAGTCACTGCCTTACACAGCTCTGAACAACTCTGTGGGCTCAGAGCCTCTGCTCTTGGGTACTGAACACCAGTGAGCCCTCTCTGCATGGCATCATCCAGTCTGACTGGCTCTCCCCACACCTGTGCCATGACAGAGGCCAGGTACCTGGCATCCCTCCCCCAAGGTCAAATCCTACAGCTAGAGGCAAACTCCAACACCGATCTTGCCTGAACCGCATGTCCACACTCCCATCATCCCTCCCACAGTCAGTCCCAGAGTGCACTGGAAGGAATGGAAGGGCGGTGACACTGAGGACTACTCCGTCAGATGGGGAGGACAGACAGTCCCCTCCACCAGCCTCTCCCACTCTGCTGAGAGCTCAAGACACTCAGGGCTTTGCAACAGGGTATCTGGGTTCCAGGACCCTGTTGCCCAGGGGTGCTGAAGGAGGCGCTATCACAGGACTTTGGGGAGCACCAAGGCAGGAAAGATGTCCTCAGAGAGGGCGGAGCTGCCACAGCTGAGCTGGGGCCACACTTACCTTTCTCTGACGCTGGGGCCAGGTCAATGAAGCTGCGACATTTTTCACCTTTGAAAAGAAGAGAAAGGTTTTCAGAACGCAAGAGGATACTTGGGCTCCTGAGGTTTGCCTGCCCCCATCCCATGAGCCCTGGAGCAAGCCAGTGTCTCTGACCCAAGTCCAGTGGCCTCTTTCTCCAGCCCTGATTCCTAGAAGCCCAACATCCCAGAAATGTGGATGGCAAAACCACCAACTCTCCCACCTCCTGACCCCATCCAACCAGTCCCATTGCTTCCACCTGCACAATAGCAACTGGGTCCCTTTCCACAGCCTCCCCCTGGAATCCACGCTCCTCCCCACTGGCCTCCCCAGGCCTCTGCTCTGGCCCCTCTCCAATTCATTCTCCATGCTATGGCTGGAGGGATCTTTGCAAAACACAGCTCTGATCATGCCAACACATGCACACACACAGCTTACTCCTGTTTGAAACTCTTCAATGACTTCCCAAAGGAGAAAGTTCAAATTCCCCTTTGTGGACCCAGAACAGGCCATGATGGGCTTGTCCACCCGCTCCCCTCTCCCTCTGCCCCCATTCCTTCTATACTCCTGTGCAGCCTCCCACTATGGCTTTGCACATGCTGTTCCCCGCCTGGAACATACTCCCGCTGTTGTAACTCCCGCCATGGCTTTGCACATGCTGTTCCCCGCCTGGAACATACTCCTGCTGTAGTAACTCCCACTGTGGCTTTGCATATTCTGTTCCCCGCCTGGAACATACTCTTGCAGTTGTAACTCTCACAGCACCTGGGTTTTCTATGGGGCCCGCGGTCACCCTCCCGAGCCTCCCTTTGCAGGTGTGAGTCTCGGGTGCAAGTTAGTGGCACTGAGATGGTAACTCACTGAAAGAGAATGTGCTGACAGCCAAGAACTAGAAGGGAGGATTTTAAAGAAAGAAAAGAAAGTGGTGTGCTAGAGTGGATGGATTTTGAACAAATTGCTTTACACTTTCTTGAATGTTACATTGTTTCCTCAAAGGCTAGAGGGAGGGAAATTTAATGTCCATATCAGCATCCACAGCCACAGTGAGGCATTGGTGGGCCTTGGGCCATTTTGCCTTGATGAGCCCCTTCCTAAACAAAAATTAATTAATTAATTAATTAAAAATTGTGGTATTTATTGCAGCACTATCCACAAGAGCCAAGATTTGGAAGCATCCTAACCATCAACAACAGATGGATGGATAAAGAAAATGTGGGACATACACACAATGAAGTATTATTCAGCCTTGAAAAAGAATGAGGTGCTGTCATTTGCAACAACATGGATGGAACTGGAAGTCATTATGTTAAGTGAAATAAGCCAGGCACAGAAAGACAAACTTTGCATGTTTTCACTTATTTGTGGGATCTAAAAAACAAATCAATTGAATTCACAGACGTAGAGAGTAGAAGGATGGTTGCCAGAGGCTGGAAAGGGTAGTAGGGGATTGAGGGGGCAGTGGGGATGCTTAATAGGTACAAAAAAAAATAGAAAGAATAAGACCTACTATTCACTAGCACAACAGGGTGACTGTAGTCAATAATAACTGTACATTTTTAATAGCTAAAAGAGTGTAATTGGATTGCTTGCCTGTGTCAAAACATCTCATGTACCCCATAAATATATACACCTACTATGTACCCACAAAAATTAAATATTGTATTGTATTTGAGACAAAGTCTTACTCTGTCACCCAGAATAGAGTGCAGTGGTACAATCTCGGCTCACTGCAACCTCCACCTCCTGAGTTCAAGCAACTCTCCTGCTTCAGCCTCCCGAGTAGGTGGGACTACAGGAACCCACCACCATGCCCAGCTAATTTTTGTATTTTTAGTAGAGATGGGGTTTCTCCATGTTGGCCAGGCTGGTGTCAAACTCCCAACCTCAAGTGATCCGCCTCAGCCTCCCAAAGTGCTTGGATTACAGGCGTGAGCCGCTGCGTCCTGCCAAAAATTTTAAATTTAAATAAAATTTAATTTAATTTAAAAATGATTTTAAAATTATGTTTTGGGCCAGGCACGGTGGCTCATGCCTGTAATCCTAACACTTTGGGAGGCCGAGGCGGGAGGATCACAAGGTCAAGAGATTGAGACCATCCTGGCCAACATGGTGAAACCCTGTCTCTACTAAAAATACAAAAATTAGCCAGGCGTGGTGGCACTTGCCTGTGGGCCCAGCTACTTAGGAGGCTGAAGTGGAAGAATCGCTTGAACCCAGAAGGCGGAGGTTGCAGTGAGCCGAGATTGTGCCACTGCACTCCAGCCTGGTGACAGAGCAAGACTCCTTCTAAAAAAAAAAAAAAAAAAAAAAAAAAAAGAAGAAAAGAAAAGAAAAATAAATAAATAAAATTATATTTTACAGACACATTGGTACAGAAATGAATATACAATATTACTACTAAGTATTATTTTCTTCACCTAAAATTTTCTTTTTCTTCTGAACTTTCTCCTTCTTCTAGACCCTTTCTTACAAAGACAGGAAGCTCACAGTGGACTCTGCTTACACACACATGAATGTCTATTTCCCCCAACAAGCTGCAAGCTTTGTTAGGACAGGGGCCAAGTCTTCACTGCATCCACAGCTAGTAAACAGCACCTCCATCCTCCCAGGTGCTCGGGCCAAAACCCTGGCACCACCTTTATCTCATTTGTGGCTCTGGCTTCCCAATGCATCTAGCATCCAACCACTTCCGGCCACCTCCAGAACCATCAGCTCCCACCCAGACCACTGCAGTAGCCTCTGCACCCTCCTCTCTCTTTCTGCCCCATCCTTACAGTGACCAGAAGGATCCTGGTGTAACCTAAAACAGATTATGTCCCTTTCCTGCTCAGAACCTTCCCAGCATTCCCGACTCACCCCAAGTCAGAGCCCAAGTCCTCGCTGTGGCCTGCAAGATCCTCTGTGATCAGTCTCTCCATCACTGCCCTGGCCTCTTTTCCTCCTGTCTTCCTCCTGACTCACTCCACTCCTGTCAAGTTGGTCCCTTTGCTGATCTTTGAATGTGCCAGGCATTCTCCTGCCTCAGGACCTTTGCACTGGCTGCCTTGTCTGCCTACAGCACTGTTCGCTCAGATACCCGAGTGGTTTACTCCTCCTCTCCCTGATCACTTTTCTCAAATGTTATCTTCCCAAGGAGGCCTTTCCATGTAATCAATCTAAAATTCCAATGTCCCTCCCCTCACACTCTTCATCTCCTTCTAGATGGATTCCTAATACCTACGACAGAACCTGGTGGACAGTGACTGCTTAATAACTTTTCTCCAACCAGCCTGAGCAATGAAGTGAGACCCCATTTCTACAAACCATTTAAAAATTAGCCAGACGTGATGGCATGGGCCTGTAGTCCCAGCTACTGGAGAGGCTGAGGCAGAAGGATCACTTGAGCCCAGGATGTTGAGGCTGCAGTAAGCTATACTCCAGCCTGGGCAGCAGAGCAAGACCCTGCCTAGGAAAAGGGGAAACAAATAAACAAATATTTGTTGAAGGAATATATGAACAAATGAGCAAGCGAATGAATGAAAACACAAGCAAATGAATGAATAAATGAATGAATGCCCCTGAAACCTTATGTCTCTAAGGAGCTTCCCCTCTTCCGTCTTTCCTCCCAGGCCCCCCTGATGCCGGGGACACAGTGCTGGCCACCAAGGATGCAGCACTGAGCAAATCATGGCCCAACCTTTAGACCTTTCTCACAAAGTGAAGGAGCACGTGCTGGACCTGTGCTCACAGACACATTTTGTTTGCCACACAGGATCATAAACTTAGGTAAATTGTTACCTACAAATCCAGATTTGTGATTTTCTCTTAAAGAATCAGAAGATCGGCTGAGCATGATGGCTCACTCCTGTAATCCCAGCACTTTGGGAGGCCAAGGCAGGCAGATCACAAGGTCAGAAGTTCGAGACCAGCCTGATCAATGTGGTGAAACCCCATCTCTACTAAAAATACAAAAATTAGCCAGATATGGTGGTGCATGCCTGTAATCCCAGCTACTCAGGAGGCTAAGGCAGGAGAATCACTTGAACCCAGGGGGCGGAGGATGCAGTGAGCCAAGATCACCACACCACTGCACTCCAGCCTGGGCAACAGAGGGAGTCTCTGTCTCAGAAGATCTGGCTGTGCTGATCCTACAACCCCACACAGCAACGAGCACATGGAGCCGGGCAGCTGTGCCTCCTTTAGATAAGGCATCTGCAAGCTCTGGGGTTTGCCACAGTCCCCACACCCACCACTGCTCTGCCCCAGCCTCACCTAAACCACCCAGATGGCCCCTGCAATGCCAGATTGGATGGACTTTAGGATGAGTTTGCAATCCCTGGCTTCAGGATGTTACTGTTGGTCCCAACAAAGAGACAGATTGGGTCAAAACGGAACCAATGTGGGTTGAAGAGTCAAAACGATCTAGAAGCTTTCAGCATTCTCAACTCATTTGCCTGCTTGGAGCTTCCTAAGTTCTCTGAGAAGGTCTCTTGAAGCCCCTTTGGGCTCCTGAACCTGCTGCCAGCCCCATATCATGCAAAGGCAGAGATGGAGGCAGTGGTGGGAGATGAGTCTGAGAAGGTAGACAGGGGTCAGATCATAAAGGGTCTTTAGTGTCGAGTCAAGGAGGTGCCTCCTCTCTTATTTATGTCACTCTTTCTGAAGAATCATGAGGCCACCGATGGGTGAATCCTGCTCTGTGGTTCCAGCATTCTGGCTTCATGCCCCATGGTCTGTACTGAGATGTAGGACTCACGCCTTCCATTACAGACAAAGATGATAAGGCACAGGGCAGCTGAGGGACCAGCCTGGCCCACACAGCACGTTAGAGATGCTGAGAGTATAACCCACTGAAAGAGATGTTTGCTGACAGCCAAGAACTAGAAGGGAGGATTAAAATAAAAAAGTGTTGGCCAGCCTCGGTGGCTCATGCCTATAATCCCAGCACTTTGGGAGGCCAAGAGGGGAGGATCACTTGAGCCCAAGAGTTCGAGACTAGCCTGGCCAACATGGAAAAATCTCATCTCTGATTAAAAAATACAAAAATGAGCCGGGCATGGTGGCACATGCCTGTAAACCCAGCTACTTGGGAGATAATCACTTGAACCTGGGAGGCAGAGGTTGCAATGAGTTGAGATCGTGGCACTGCACTCCAGCCTGGGCCACAGAGCGAGACTCCGTCTCAAATAAATAAAATAACAAGCATTGTTTTGGAGTGGATGGATTTTGAATGAATTGTTTTAAACTTTCTGTAATGTTATATTGCTGGAATGGAGGAGATGTAATGGCCAAATTCAGACCAACACCCAATGCCACATTAAAATGTTGGTTGGCCTCGCACACTTTTGCCTATTAGGAGCCCTTCTTAAACTTAAAAACACAATAAGAGGCTGGGTGGGGTGACTCAAGCCTGTAATCCCAGCATTTTGGGAGGCTGAGGCGGGCAGATCACGAGGTCAGGAGTTCGAGACCAGCCTGATCAATATGGTGAAGCCCCGTCTCTACCAAAAATACAAAAATTAGCCAGGCATGGTGGCAGGCACCTGTAATCCCAGCTACTCAGGAAGCTGAGGCAAGAGAATCACTTGAATCCGGGAGGCAAAGGTTGCAGTAAGTCAAGATCGCGCCATTGCACTCCAGCCTGGGTGACAGAGCAAAACTCCATCTCAAAAATAAAAATAAAAATAAATAAGAGGAAGAATTCTATTTTATAACCACACCACATTGGCATAAAGATGAATATATTAAGTATTAAGCATTTTGTTCACCTAAAAGTTTCTATTTTTTCTGATTTTAAAAGAAATTAATTTTCTTACTTTTTTGTTTATTTACTTATTTTTAGTTTTAGAGATAAGTCTTGCTCTGTTGCCCAGGCTGGAGTGCAGTGGCTCAATCATAGCTCACTGCAGCCTCAAACTTCTGGGTTCAAGTGATCCTCCTGCCTCAGCCTCCTGAGTAGCTGAGACCACAGTCACATACCACCACATCTGGCTAGTTTTTTTTTTTTAATATTTTTGTAGAGATGGGATCTCACTCTGTCACCCAGGCTTTTCTCAGATTCCTGAGCTCAAGCAATTCTCCTGCCTCAGCCTCCCAAAGTGCCGGGATGACAGGCATGATCCACCAGGCCTGGTCCTAAAACATTTTCATAGGCCTGTAGAATTTTCATGGCCCTAAAACATTTTCATGGGCCCAAGATTTTTACTGAAGTATTCTGGGTCCTCTGCTCTGTGTCTCCTGAAGATGCCGGCCTCCTGCAGCAGGATCCCAGCTCTCACCAACAACTGGGCACTCAATAATATTTAAGATTTATGTGCCAGGGATTTTGAATTTTCTTTAACAATTTTATTGAGATACAATTCACATGCTATGCAAGTCATACGTTTAAAGTATGCAATTCGGCTGGGCATGGTGGCTCATGCCTGTAATCCCAAGACTTTGGGTGGCCGAGGCGGATGGATCGCTTGAGGTCAGGAGTTCAAGACCAGCTGGCCAATATGGAGAAACCCTGTCTCTACTAAAAATACAAAAATTAGCTGGGCATGGTGGCACACGCCTGTAATCCCAGCTACTCGGGAGGCTGAGGCAGGAGGATCGCTTGAACCCAGGAGGTGGAGGTTGCAGTGAGCCAAGATCACGCCACTGCACTCCAGCCTGAGTGATAGGGCAAGACTCAGTTTCAAAATAAATAAATAATAAAAATAAATAAATAAAATATAGCGTACAATTCAATGGTTTTTAGTATACTGTTAGTGTATTCACAGGGCTGTGTGACCATCACTACAATCAATTTTAAAACATTTTCATCACCTTGAAAAGAAACGCATACCTCTTAGCAGCCACTCATTTTCCCAAATGCTTCCAGCCCTAGGCAAGAGCTCATCCATTTTCTGTCTCTATAGACTCACCTAGTTGGGCATTTCATGTAAATGAAATCATACAATATTACATGATTCATATAAATGGAATCAGAATCCACACAATGTGATCATACAATATGTGAGATACCATTTCATATAAATGGAATGATATGATCATCCAATACAATCATACAAGAATATTTTGTGACTGCCCTCTTTTACTTAGAATAACGTGTTTAAGGATCAACCATCTTTGTAGCCTATGTTAGTAACACATTTCTTTATATCATAGAATAATATTATGTTATGTGGATATTCCACCTTTTATTTATCCACTCATCAGATAATGGATGTTTGAATTGGTTTCCACATGTCGGTTATTTATGAACATTCATGTACAAATTTTTGTGTGGACAAGTTTTTGTTTCTCCTGCTTCTATACCCAGGAATAGAATTGCTGGGTCATATGGTAACTCTATGTTTAACATTCTGAGAAACTGCTACAATTTTTTCCAAAGTATATGCACCATTCTATGGTCCCATCAGCAACATATGAGGGTTCCAGGTTCTCCACATCTTCACCAACACTTGCTATTGTTCATCTTTTTTTTTTTTTTAATGAGAAGCATCCTTGCCAGTGCCATGCAGAATCTCATTGCGGTTTTAATTTGCAAGTTCTAAATGACTAATGACGTTGAGCATCTTTTCAAGTGCTGATTGGCCATTTCTATATTTTCTTTGGAGAAATATCTTCTCAGACCCTTTGCCCACTTTTTAATTGTGTCATTTGTCCTTTTATTTTGGGTGGTGAGTTCTTTATATATTCTGCATACAAGTCCCTTATCGGATACCTGACTTGTAAATATTTTCTCTATTGTGTGCTTTTGTTGTCGTATCTTTTTTTGTTGTTGTTAATTTAAAAATAGAGATGGGGTCTCACTATGTTGCCCAGGCTATCTCAAACTCTTGGGCTCAAGTGATCCTCCTGCCTCAGCCTCCTAAAATGCTGAGATTACACGTATGAACCACCACACCTGGACTAGTGTCATATCTAAGAAGGCCTTGCTTAGTCCCAGATCATGAAGATTCACTCTTATTCTATCTCCTAAGACTTTTGTAATTTTAACTCTTTTATTTATGTACTTTATCCATTTAGAGTTGATTTATGTGTATGGTGTATAAAAGGGGTCCAGCTTTATTCATTTGCACATGGTTATCCAGTTGTCTCAGAAGTATTTGTTGGAAAACTATTCTTTCTCCATTGAATTGTCTTGGAACCTTGGCCAAAAATTAATTGACTATAAGTGCAAGGGTTTATTTAATCTCTCAGTTCTAATCCATTAATCTATATGTCTCTCCTGATACCAGTACTATGCTATCTTGATTACTATAGCTTTGAAGTAAGTTTTGAAATTGGGAAGTGTGGGTTCTTCAACTTTGACCTTTTTTTGAAGATCATTTTGTCCATTCTGGGTCTCTTGCATTTTATATGAATTTTAGGATCAATGTGTGAATGTATTCAAAAGAGCAAGTTAGAATTTTGAAGGGGATTGCATTGAATCTGTAATGGGACCAATTTGGGAAGGATTGCCCTCTTAAAATATTAAATCTTCAAATCCATGAACATGGGATGTCTTTCTTCAAATTTCTTTCAACAATGTTTTGTAGTTTTCAGAATATAGGTTTCACACTTATTTTGTTAAATTCATTCCTAAGTATTTTATTATTTTTGATGCTGTTATGAATGGAGTTGTTTTCTAAATTTCATTTTTAGATTGTTCATTGCCAGTGTATAGAAATATAATTAAATATTGTATATTGATCTTGTAAACTGCAATCTTACTGAGCCCATTTATTAGTTCTAATAGTTTTAGTGGATTCTTAGAACTCGCTATATACAGAATCATGTTGTCTGAGAATAGAGATCATTTTACTTCTTCCTTTCCAATCTTGATCTCTTTTATTTCTTTTTCTTACCTAACTGCTTTGGCTAAAACCTCCAATATAATATTAAATAGAAGTGGCAAGAGTGGACATCCTCATCTTGTCCCTGATCTTGGAAGGGATGCATTCATTTTTGTACCATAAAATGTGTTGTTAGCCATGAGTTTTTATATATGCCCTTTGTCAGGTTGAGGAAGTTTCCGTCCATTTCTAGTTTGTTGATTGGCTTTATCATGAAAGGGTATTTGCCTTCTCTTTGGTCCCACAACAAACTTCAATGAGAATCTCCATTTTCCAGACAAGCAAACTGAGGGTCTGAACTTTCAGTGACTTGCCTAAGACCACACAGCCAGGAAGAAATGGAGCAAGACTCAACCCAGGTCTGCAGACTCCAAACTCCACATACCCAGATCTTCCCAGCTCTCTGCTCCCATTGCTATGTCAGGATTTCCTACTAGAACCGGATGTTCCTACCATGGACAGCTGGGCGGGAGGCAGAGTCCTGAAAGAAATCCCCTGAGAATATACCTCCGTGGAGACAGAGAAAATCCACGAGGGGCTAAAGTAAATGGCTTTCACACTTCTATTTCTGCTACATGGACAAGGCTAAACAGAAGATGTTTAAGCAGCGATTATCAAACTTAGCCCCCGCTGCCCAGGCAGGTCAAAGCTGAGGTTTAAGGAAAAGTCATAGAAATGACATGAGTAAGACAGGATACTTCCATGGCCAGAAGTCTCACAGCTGAAATTCACACACAGAAGAGATGTGTTTCCTCCAAATCCCTAGTCTCTGTGATAAAGATTATCTAAGGATTAATGAGCAAGGTATTAAATGGCACCATATTTGCTTGCTGCTTTTAGAAGTGACCCATGAAATATCAAAATCAGTGGCAAGTAAGTTTTTATGTTTAGTTGAGGGATTAAATTTGGGCATAAAACCTAAGACAGGTGCACTTATCTCTCAATCACACACACTTCAGACCGAGGCTTGACAATTAGATGGTAGAGCTGTGGCATGTTACCGCCACCTGATGGCAGCATACCTTTCGTGAACCATGGAACTTGAAAGCTGGGAAAAATCCTATTAGGTCAACCAAATTAAGTGGTCCTTAACCCCGGAAATGTGAATCCCAGGCCCCACTCACAGAGACTCTCATTTAATTGGTCAAGGTGGGGCCCATATATCAGTAGAGTTTTAAAAGGTCCCAGGTGATTTTAATGTGCACTCAGGGTAAGACTCACACTCCAATCTGATGTATTAAAAATATCCTTTCAACATTAGAAAAACAACAATGAGTCATTTTAGCGATGGCTCATACAATGGCACTGGCCACTCCTTTGGGGGACGACATTTATGGGGCAGAATAGCTCAGTGGTCAGGGGTCTGAGCTCTGGAATCAGCAGAGCTGGGTGCAAATGCTGGCTCTGTCACCTCCTGACATGTGAGTCCCATTTTTCTGTACCGTTATTTCCTTGTTGGTGAAATGAGCAGAGCACCTGCAGGGGTCTTGTGAAGACTCAACATGGGCAAAGAGCTTAGATGCAGTGCCTGGAAAGGAGTGAGTGCCTAGGGCTGAGTGTGGTGGCTCACATCTGTAATCCCAGCACTTTAGGAAGCCAAGGTGGGCAGATCACCTGAGGTCAGGAGTTCAAGACGAGCCTGGCCAACATGGTGAAACCCCATCTCTACTAAAAAGACAAAACTTAGCCAGGCATGGTGGCGGGTGCCTATAATCCCAGCTACTCAGGAGGTTGAGGCAGGAGAATCACTGGAACCCTGGAGGCAGAGGTTGCAGTGAGCCAAGACTGTGCCACTGCACTCCAGCCTGGGCGACAGAGGGAGACTCTGTCTCAAAAAAGAAAAAAAAGAATGGGTGCTTCAGAGATGGCTTTCATCATCATCACTGTCACCTACATGGGGGTCAGAGGAAACATGAGACACGGTCCTCTGCAGCCTAACTGTGGGAGACAGGAGTGACACGCAGGTACCATTAGAGACTAGCCCATGGCCGAGGGTCATGCACTGGTTCAGAGCTCCCCTCTGGGAGCAGCCTGGCTCCATCACTTACTTTATGTGTAACATCAGCATGAACCTTTGATGCCTCAGTTTCCCTACCTCTAAAAACATGAAGATCACCAATGCTGGTGTTCCTATAATGCATATTAAAGGGTAGTTGGTAGGGCTTGTTGTCAACCACCAGGAGGTACAGCTGGGACAACCCAGGAGGCGGGAGTCCAGGATGCCTGCGACAGCCGCAGGAATGCTCTGGACAACTTGGTGGGCCCTTGCTGGGTCATGGCCCTGTGCCTTCCATTGTCTCTTCCATGGCCATCAATGCTGCCTGGGAACAGCCTCATTTTTGCCTCTTGAAGATGCCCTTTCTCCTGTTACCCCCTCCCCATCTGATTCCCTTTGAGCTGCTAAGATAGCCAAGGCGAATGGAGCTGGCATCTCCTGCCCCAGGAAGGAGACGCCTTAAATGCCCCTTGTATTCCAGAACAGAGTGATGTCTTCCTGCTTCAGGGAGGAGACAGCAGAGGGAATTCACGCAGAAGAAAAGGGGAGCCAGCAGATTCCAAGGGGACAAGATGTTTGGGGATCCACAGCACCCTAAAAGATGTCAGGACCTTCAAGGAAAAACGTCACGGGAAAGCTGGACTTTGAGGTCAGAGGTTATTAGCACAGCCAAAATTTTGCACCCAGTGAGGGTCCCATGGCGCCCATGGGGCCAGAAAACCACCAGCCGTGGGGAGGGGAAGGGTAGGGAAAGATCAGAGTGTTCTGTCAAATCTGAAAACCTCATACAACCCAGGGCTAACAGGAAATCTCAAAAACTGGAGATGGAATTTCTGGCTATCCCTGGGAGTAGAAGCTCAGCGTTCTATCCTACTGGGTCTAGAGGAATACATTAATGGGGGATTCCTTGGCTAGAAGAAGTGGGACTGCAGGTTCATACCCACCACAGCCTAAAGAGAAGCCTCCTGTGTGATTCCCCTCACCATTGCACACCATAGGGCACACAGACAGAACTTAAATCCCAGCCTCAACTCAAGGTCACCAACTCAAGCCATCTCGATGACCAGCAATGACTGAGGCATGCCTGTGGGGACTGGGTGACCAGAAGAGGGTATGCCCTGTCTAGATGGGGATGAACTGACATGGTAGCCATCTGGGCAATCAGGGTCCCTGCAGGAAACAGATGGCACCTCCAAGGGGCTCACTGAAGACCAAGGAGTGAAGAAATTATTGATAGAGGTGTGAACAGGCTTGAGGGGCTGGTAACCATGGAAAACCCAGGTCTGATAGGGCAGGGGAGGGGAAGGAGCCTGGAAGAGGTGAAGCCATAGAGGAGGAGCTGCTGCTAGGAGCTGAAGTCGAACTTAACAAGCCTCAGCATCAGAACTTAAGCATCTCTGGGTGGGGACTTCAGAATCGTTCTTTCTAACGAGTTCCCAGGGGATGCTGATGCTGCCGGTGTGGGAACCACACTTTGAGAGCCGCTCCTTAGAGAAATGTAGTCACTGTCAAAACCTCAACAGGGAGAGAACAAGATGAGAGAGAAGGGAATGCGCTAATCTTTCTCTCCTTCTGCCCTCTTGATTCCCTGTAGATGCCTCCTGTTGGCTAAAACCAATGGGCACAGAGTCCAGGCAGTTCCTAGGGCACAGAGAAGGGCAGGGAATGGATGCGGATGGGTGGATGGAGAAAAGCTGGCAAGCTGCCCTACCTAAGGTGCTCCTCACCGCCTCCTCACCCCATCACGCTCATGCCTGCACCTGTGTTGCTTTTCTTCCATTGTGAGACCACCATCACACTCTGAAATTGTCCTGGGTATGTATTTGTTGATTTGTTTAGTACCTGTGTCCTCTACAGGATGTGCAAGGAACTTTCCTCTGCTTTGGGATCTATTTACAGTAGTTCTGTGTGCACCGTGGACTTAACCAGTTTAGACCAGGCTGGAGGTTGTATGCCCTAAATTCTTTTTTTTTTTGCTCTGTCGCCCAGGCTGGAGTGCAGTGGCACAATCTCGGCTCACTGCAACCTCCGCCTCCCAGGTTCAAGTGATTCTCCTGCTTCAGCCTCCTGAGTAGCTGGGACTACAGGTACCTACCACCTCACCTGGCTAATTTTTGTATTTTTAGTAGAGACAGGGTTTCGCCATATTGGCCAGGCTGATCTCGAACTCCTGACCTTGTGATCTGCCTGCCTTAGCCTCCCAAAGTGCTGGAATTACAGATGTAAGCCACTGTGCCCAGCTGAGAATTCATATTCTATCTCTCTATCTTAGGAATCAAAATCACAACATCAAGCAGTGACATCTGAAGGTATCTGAATTAATCTCCATGTCCAAAAGTATACTTTTCTTAGGTTACCAATGTCAATGTTTTCTGTTCACACAGTTGTTTCCTGTCAACATTTATTGAGCACCTACTATGTGCCAGTCCTGGTTTTAGGTGCTGGAGATACAGCAGCGAACCACACAGACAAAATCCCTGCCCTCACAGAACTTCCGTTCTCATGTTAAAGTGTATGTATCAGTAATTCTCTTGCCCAAAAAATGACGTTCCCTGGCTCTTCTAAATAATGCCAAGTCAGGCCAGGCTCAGTGGCTCACGCCTGTAATCTCAGCACTTTGGGAGGCCGAGGTGGACAGATCACCTGAGGTCAGTAGTTTGAGACCAGCCTGGCCAACATGGTGAAACCCTGTCTCTACTAAAAATACAAAAATTAGCTGGGCACGGTGGCACACACCTGTCATCCTGGCTACTGAGGAGGCTGAGGCAGGAGAATCACCTGAACCCTGGAGGCAGAGGCTGCAGTGAGCCGACATCGTGCCATCCCACTCCAGCCTGGGCGACGAGAGTGAAATTCCATCTCAAAAATAATAGTAATAATAATGCCCAGACAGTATCTCTGCAACACAGAGGCCACATATTTTCAGCAACAACTAGAAGCTTCGTGACCATGTATGTCTTGTTCGCTGTTGCATCCTCAAAGCCTGGAGCAGTGATCGGTGCTGCAGACGTGATCGTGGAATGAGGCAATGAATAGCACTTCATAAATCGTCTTTCTCAAGAATCCCACCAAAGTGGGGCGCTACCCTGCAGAATCCAGAAGATGTGGCCACAGTGAGACAGAAATTGAATCTTGGGAGCCATCTAAGACAGAAGAGACAGAAAGGGATGTCTACACCAGCAGAGAAAGAGCTGGGGGCTTCAACAGCAACCATGGGGCAGCCACATGGAGCCTTACACCTGCCACGAGGCAGCGGACTTGGAGATCAGGAGGTCACCTTAGCCATCACATCTGTACGTGGCCTTTTCCCACCGCTGGGTCTCTGTTCTTGCTTCTCTCTTAATCTCAACATCTTCTCTCTCTCCATTTCTCTCAGTCTCAACCGTTCCCCGCCTTCGAGATCTAGCTCGAAATGTCCACCCTGCTCCCCCGCCACGAAGCCTGCCTTGTTCACCAACCACTTGCTCCATCCGGAAGAAACGTTTGCCCCACTGTAAATTTCCCAAGTGTTTGATTGCAATGTCACTCACTGTATTGTCCCGTGCTACCCTGAGCACTGCTTGGCCCCTCTGCTCAGCCAACCTCGGGAGGCAGATCCCACCCCAGGCTCAAGTTTGTCATGTTGCCTTAGAGCCAGGATCCTACAACCCGACAGAGAGTCCAGGACGAGCCCCATGCAAAGGACTTGGCGTTCATCACAGCAATGGCACGAGGTCTGAATCCGTTCCCATTTTACAGATGAGTAAACTAAGGCTCACAGAGGCAAAGTGACCTACCCAAGGTTATAAAGCCACTACGGGGTAGAATCAGGGTCTGGCCTCAGATCTTTGTCTTTCCAAGGCTGTTATCATGCAGGGGACTGACTTGGTCAGAAATGGAACAAGGACAGGACAAATGTGGTGGCTCATGCCTGTAAATCCCAGCACTTTGGAAGGCCAAGGTGGGCAGATCACTTAAGGTCAGGAGTTTGAGATCAACATGGTCAAATCCCATCTCTACTAAAAATACAAAAAAAATAGCTGGGCATGGCAGCGTGCACCTGCAGTCCCAGCTACTCAGGAGGCTGAGGCATGAGAATCACTGGAATCTGAGAGGTGGCGATTGCAATGAGCCAAGATCGCGCCACTGCACTCCAGCCGGGGCAAGAGAGTGAGACCCTGCCTCAAAAAAAAAAAAAAAAAAAGAGACAAGGACACATTCCAGAAGGCATTCCATGGCCAGACCAGGTATCTCCGAAATATCTTTTTCTAAACATTTTATTTTATTATGGGAAATTTCCATCTTTTACAAAAGTAGAGAGGCTAGGACAAAAAGCCCCCCATGTCACCATCCCAGCTTCAATACCTGTCAACTCAAGGCCAGTCTTGTCACCTCTACACCCCACTGTCCCTACCGCCATGAGGTTATTTTGAAACAAATCCCAGAATTGGATCCCTAAAATATGTTTTTCAGGGGTGTGTTACACCTGTCCAAAAAGGACAAATGGAAGGTCCTTTTTTCCCAGAACCTGTGGCCTCACCTTATGAGGCAGCTGGCTTTTTGCAGCATGAGAAGAAAACAGAAAATCCAGGAGGCCCTGACCTCCCCTCACTGCTAACCCCTCTGAGTCACTGTCTCCAGGGCCTCTGGCTGAGCTGAGGTTGGAGGGGGGCGTCACTCAGACATTGCCCTCAGTGTAGCGGCTTGAGCTTCTCAGCAGGCACATCGAGACTGTCATGAAACAGAGAGCCTGGCACAGGCCCTCAGCAGAAATGAGGCTTCCAGGAATCCACCGCAGAGAGAACTGGTCGGGTCACAGCTGCCTCACTCTGGCTCACCACTCGGGCCTGATTCCAGGAATTCCACCCCAAGTCTCCTCCTTTAGGTCCGCTCTAATTGAGAAAGAAGCTCCCGTGTGAAGGCAGCAAGGAGAGGCGTGGGGTGCACCAGGGTCACCAGGAAGCCGGGCAGGGGATGTTCCCTGGCAAAAAGCTGGGCTCTGGCTTCACGCAGACCCAAATTCAAACCCCTACTGTGCCGCCTGGGCACGATGGCTCACGCCTGTAATCCCAGCACTTTGGGAGGCCAAGGCGGGCGGATCACGAGGTCAGGAGTTCGAGACAAGCCTGGCCAACATAGCGAAATCCCATCTCTACTAAAAATACAAAAATTAGCCGGGCATGGTGGCGCGCACCTGTAATCCCAGCCACTTGGGAGGCTGAGGCAGGAGAATCACTTGAACCCAGGAAGCAGAGGCTGCAGTGAGCCAAGATGGTACCACTGCACTCTGGACAGAGTGACAGAGCAAGACTCTGTTGCAAAAAAAAAAAAAATCAAATCCCACTGTACCATCTGCTAGCTGTGGGACTGGGAGTAAATAATTTTTTTTTTTTAATTTGTTTGGTTGGGTTCTTTTTTGCTGTTGTTTGCTATTGAGACTGACCATTCCAGCCTTCTGGGGTTGCTGGGAAGGCTAAATAAGGTTATTGGTATAAAACAAGATGTCTTCAGTTAGGATTTAATTCAGGCAACATCTGCAAAGGGATCAGCTCGATATTTTGACACTCACACCCTCAACGTCATTCATCACAGGTCTGGAGGTGTCTAGGTTCAGAAGCCACAGGACGTGAGTTCAAATCCATCCTCTGCCTCCTCATAACCAAGTGATCTCAGGTGAGTGGCTTCCCCTCTTTAAGCCTTTTCTTTGCTTGCCAGATGGAAATCAGAGCACCTGCCTTCCACGCTTGCAAAAAAGATTCAAACAAGCCAGGCTTGGTGGCTCATGCTGGTAGTTTCAGCTACTAGGGAGGCTGAGGCAGGAGACTCATTTGAGCCCAGACTAGACAACATAGCAAGACTCCATTTTTTAAAGAAAGGCCGGATGCAGTGGCTCATGCCTATAATCCCAGCACTTTGAGAGGCTGAGACGGGTGGATCACCTGAGGTCAGGAGTTCGAGACCAGCCTGGCCAACATGGTGAAATCCCGTCTCTACTAAAAACACAAAAATTAGCCAGGCGTGGTGGCAAGTGCCTATAATTCCAGCTATTCAGGAGGCTGAGGCAAGAGAATCACTTGAACTTGCGAGGTGGAGGTTGCAATGAGCCATCAAGACCATGCCATTGCACTCCAGCCTGGACAACAGAGTGAGACTCTGTCTCAAAAAAAAAAAAAAAAAAGAGAGAGAGAGAGAGAGAAAGAGAATTGAAATGGAAGAGAGTGTGTGGAAATGCCTGCCCTGTGCTTGGCTCCATACACAAGAGCTTTTAAAAAATTCCTCCCCTGGATCCTAAGTTAGGGACACATGTCACTCCTCCCAAGGGGAGCCCGGGCGTCTTCCCAAGCCAGAAGCAGGAGGCCATAATTCTGCAACTTCAGCCTGAGCAGGTGGGGGGAACCTGGCAGGGCCACAGGCAAAATCAAGGGGGGTGGCCAGAGGCAGATGCCCGATGCTGGCAGAAGGTGAGCAGAGCCTTGAGAGTCTGCCAAGTTACCCTTGGCATGGACACTGGGCGCCCAGGTCTAGGTTGGCAGCAGAGATGTGGGCAACGAGATGGGAGGAGGGGGTCACTGAAGAGCCCAGCATCCTTGGCTGAATCCCCGGATCCTGGGTCTGAGGATCGTGACTTAATTTCATAACCCGCCAGATGGTGTTGCTGAGGCTTCTGTGGAGTCAGGAGGTGGGGAGAGGTAGGGAAGGCAGGGTCAACAGAGAGAGGCAGTAGCACCAGTTTCACAAAGTCAGCCAACCAATAACACGTGCTGACATGCATCACGCACACACCAACGTGTGTTCTAAGTGCTGTACGTGCATCAGTTGCTAATCTGCACGACAGCCTATGAGGCAGCTTTTATGACTGCGCCCATTTTACAGATGAAGAAACTGAGGCTGGCTGGGCACGGTGGCTCACACCTGTAACCCCAGCACTTTGGGAGGCTCAGGCAAGTGGATCACTTGAGTTCAGGAGCTCGAGACCAGCCTGGCCAACATGGTGAAACACTATCTCTACTAAAAATACAAAATGAGCCAGGCACGATGGCACATGCCTGTAATTCCAGTTACTCGGGAGGCTGAGGCAAAAGAATCGCTTGAACCTGGGAGGCGGAGGTAGCAGTGAGCCGAGATCAGGCCACTGCACTCCAGCATAGGCAATAGAGTGAGACTCTATCTCAGAAAAAAAAAAAAAAAGAAAGAAAGAAAGAAAAAGAAAAAAGAAACTGAGGCAGAGGGCGATTGAGTGAATCGCTTGTCTAACATCACACAGTTAGTGGTAGAGCGAGGATTCTAATCAAGACAGCTTGGCACAGAGCCTTTGGTCTGGCTACTCCTCTGTAGTACATCTTAGCAGAGTAGGCAGGTCCTAGTAAAATTCATTCCTTCTAAGGGAAGTCCCACACGCCCTCCAGAGACACCACACACGGCAGTAGAACCCAGCAGCCTTCCAGACATGTCCAGCGAAGCAGACTCCAATCTGGCTGGTTCAAAGTTTGACTCTGGTTCTGAGACCCAGATTCCACAAGCAGCGAAGCTTTTTGGCAGGTGCACAGTTAATTTTCTTTATAGCTGGGTGCTTTCAACTTGCTGGGTGGGCAGAGGAGAATCAGTCCTGGTCCCCCAACAAATTCAGCCAATGGGAAATGATTTTCACTGTTAGGCAAGGGCAAGAGTTCATACACCTTCGCTGGCTAGATTCAAGGATCAGCTAGGGGAAAAAATGCCAACAGATCTTGTGTGAAGCTTCTCCCCTCGCTATCCGGGCTGGCGGCAGAGCTTTGGCAAGCACTTCCTTGGATTCTCCGGAGGCCTCTGCCAGTTCAACTGACGGGGCAGCAGATGGCACACACTTCTCTGCTGATGATATTTTGATTTATTTATCTCTTACAGATGGTACCATGCCTTGATTTCTGGCAGAAGCCCAAAATGCAGGTCAACTTTCTGGGGATAATCGTTTCTACAAGTGGATGAAATATGGAAGACTAAAGTCCCGCCTGGCATCGTGAATGCAACGCCATGGCCTCCAGAGATATGTTGCTTGGGCATTGGGGCATCTTGGATAAATCAAGAGAAGAATTTTGTTCTCAAGAATGTTAAAGCTGAAGAAGTCAAATGCTTATCTACAATTAGAATTATAGTGATTAAATGTAAGAGATTTAAACTCACAGAGTCTTGAGTTCAAGTCCCAGCTCTGCCACGTACCAGCTCTGTGACCCAGGGGTCAGACTCTCTAGGTCTTAGTTTCCACATCTGTAAAATGGGTATAATTGTCACCTCTACCACATAAGGTGGTATCCACCAAAAGAAGTGAAACTGCTTTGGTAGTGTGGAGTTATGGCTAAGAAGTAGCTTCCCTGGCTCATGCCTGTAATCCCAGCACTTTGGGAGGCTGAGGAGGGAGGATCACTTGAGGCCAGGAATTTGAGACAGTCTAGGCAACATGGCAAGACCTTGTCTCTATAAAAAATTAAAAATGGGCCGGCTGCAGTGGCTCACACATGTAAATCCCAGCACTTTGGGAGGCCAAGGCAGGTGGGTCATGAGGTCCAATGATCGAGATCACCCTGACCAACATGGTGAAACCCAGTCTCTACTAAAAAAAAAAATACAAAAATTAGCTGGGCGTGGTGACTCATGCCTGTAGTCCCAGCTACTTGGGAGGCTGAGGCAGGAGAATCGCTTGAAGCTGAGAGGCGGAGGTTGTAGTGAGCCGAGATCATGCCACTGCACTCCAGCCTAGTGACAGAGCGAGACTCTTTCTCAAAAAAAAAAAAATAATTAAAAATGAGCTGATGTGGTGACACACACCTATAGCCCTCGCAACTCAAAATGCTGTGGTGAGGGGATTGCTTGAGCCCAGGAGTTTAAGGCTGCAGTGAGCTATGATTGTGCCATTGCACTCAGCCCAGCCAGGTACAAGGTTTTCCAGCATCCCTTGCATGCCAGTGGTATCGTGTAACCTGTGGGTCACGTGACTAGTTCCCGCCAATAGGATGTGTGTGTGTGCGTGAAGGGGGGCACTTCCTGGGGAGGGCTCTTATGAAATGGAGGTACTGTCTCTTTCTTCCTCCACGTAGATGCAAAGGGCTCTAAGACCCCAGGAAATGGTAGAGCTACAGTTTGGAAGTTGCTAGTCCCCTCGGTTAGACCATTTTGTGTTGCTATAAAGGAATACCTGAAATTGGGTAATTTATAGAGAGTGAGGTTTATTTGGCTCATGGCTCTGCAGGCTGTACAAGCATGGTATCAGCATCTGCTCTGCTTCTGGTGAGACCTCAGAAAGCTTTTATTTATGTTGGAAGGTGAAGGCGGAGTAGGCTTATCACATGGTGAGAGTGGGAGCAAGAGAGAAGAGAGGGAGGAGGTCCCAGTTTCTTTAACAACCAGATCTTGCATGAACTCATTGCTGTGGGCAGGGCACCAAGTCATTCATAAGGGATCCACTCCCATGACCCAAACACCTCCTACCAGCCCCCACCTCCAACATGGGGACCACATTTCAACATGAGATTTGGAGGGGACAAATTACAAAACTATATCATCCCAAAACCCTATGTAGAGTAGAGCTGCCATCCTCCAGGACCACCTGTACTGACATGTTACATGAGCGGGAAATAAACTCCTATTGCTAGCTGGACACAGTGGTTCACACCTGTAATCCTAGTGCTTTGAGAGGACGAGGCAGGAGGATCACTTAAGTACAGGCGTTTGAGACCAGCCTGGACAACATGGTGAAACCCTGTTTCTACTGAAAATACAAAAATTAGCTGGGCGTGGTGGTGCATGCCTGTAGTCCCAGCTACTCAGGAGGCTAAGGCAGGAGGATCACTTGAGCCCTGGAGTTTGAGGCTGCAGTGAGCCGTGATCATGCCACTTCATTCCAGCCTGGGGGACAGAGCAAGACCCTGTCTCAAAAAAATAATAGAAAATATACTTCTTCTGTTACTCCACTGATATTTCAGAGCTCACTTGTTACAGCAGCTAGTGCTGCCCTTTGCATAGGGCAGCTGGAGATAAATGAGGTAATACATGTGAAGCACGTGGTGCAGGACAAGGACTCATCTTCAGGGAAGTTTGATAAATATAAGAATTGTGATGTTTTTTAATGTCATCCCATATGTTTGGTTTGGTAAGCAAGCCAAATAATTTTCCCCATACCTCAATCTTATTTCTGCCCCCGACCTTTAAAAAAAAGACAAAAAACGGAGTCTCACTCTGTCGCCCAGGCTGGTGTACAGTGGTGTGATCTTGGCTCACTACAACCTCCATTTCCCGGGTTCAAGCACCGTTTCCCGGGTTCAAGCAATTCTCCTGCCTCAGCCCCCTGAGTAGCTGGGATTACAGGTGCATGCCACCATGTCCAGCTAATTTTTGTATTTTTGGTAGAGACAGGGTTTCACCACGTTGGTCAGGCTAGTCTTGAACTCCTAACGTTGTGATCCACCCACTTTGGTCTCCCAAAGTGCTGGGATTCCAGGTGTGAGCCACTGTGCCCAGTCTTTCTGCCCTTTTTCTAAATATAGAGATGAGGTCTCACTATGTTACCCGGGCTGGTCTCAAACTCCTAGGCTCAAGCAATCCTCCCTCCTCAGTTGTCCTATCTCATTCTCTAAGAGCATTCTTTGAAAGAGAAATCAAAATGGGGGGGCAGGGATATTGGGGAGTTTTCTTGAGGCATACTATGGCTGACACTGTGAGACTGTGGCCAACAATTATCTGCATCTCAGCTTGCAAGAGAACAGCCTGTTGCATGGCAAGAGTGACACCATCTTGAAGTGAAATTGCCATGATGACCAACGTTTCAGTCCTGCAGCAAGGTCTTTAAACAGCATCTGTGGCATAAATAACCCCTCACAGAGAAACAATGCTCATAGCATAGATAACCCTCATCAAGATGCTTACCAGCATCCTCAGTGGTCATGAGTTTTGCAAGAAAGTCTGAGGCGTGACCAGCTACACCTAAAAGTTTTATCCTAAACTTTTGCTAGAGAAATGATAGTTTTTGGAGGTCAGTGCGGAAATCCACTGTTGCATGGCCTCAAGACACCACTTCTGTTCGTAAGTCCCTATGAATGTTTCTCTCTGAGAAACAGGATTTGTCAGTCTTTCTATGGCCATATAGCCTGTAGAAGCATGAGCCAAATAAACCTTTCTTCTTTGTAAATTACCCAGCTCCCTCTGGCCTTGGAGGTGGGTTTGCATAGACTGCTCACTGTAGAACATGTAGCAATCCAGCCACGAGCTGAGAGACCAAGAAATGGACAAAGTGAATGAAGCCTCCATGGGGGACATCCCAGGGTACCCAGCCACTTCTATGTGGAGCAGTGTGGTCACCTTTTGGATACTTTTGGACCATGACATGAGTATGAGGATGCCCCAAAAATGCCAGGATCACGGCTTCTGTGGGCTGCCCATTGGATGCAGAAGTCCAGCTAGCGACAGAAGTCCAGCTATCAACAGAAGCAAAAGTAAAATGGCTTGAGGCAGAATTATAATTGGAAAGATTTTTTTTTTAGAGCTCTACAGTCAGAAGTCAGCTTAATTAAAAGCTAATATTCAGGCCATAATGTTTTTCAAGATGGGGAAGGCCTTTATCCTATTTCTGGCATTTTTTTTTTCAGTTAACTGAAACACCTTTTTAAAACTTAAGTTTGATCCCTCTGTTTGGTGTCTTTCTTGTTGGTATAATTTTGATTTTTTTTCCTTTTTTTTTTTGAGACAGCATCTCGCTCTGTCACTTAGGCTTCAGTGCAGTGGCACAGTCATGGCTCACTGCAGCCTTGACCTCCCAGGATCAAAGTATCCTCCTGCCTTGGTCTCCAGAGTAGCTGGGACTATAGGCACAGGCCACCACGCCCAGCTAATTTTTGTATTTTTTGTAGAGGTGGAGTTTGTCATGTTGGCCAAGATGGTCTCGAACTCCTGGCCTCAAGTGATCTTCCCGCCCCAGCCTCCCTAAATACTGGGATTACAGGCATGGGCCCCTGTGCCTGGGTCTTGTCAGCATGATTTTTGCTCTTGCTCTTCCATTTCCTTCCACTTCTCCTCCTCCTTCCTTTTGCCATCTTTGATGCTACATGAATGAATCTAGAGTAGACTTCCTGTGCCCCTGAGACCCTGATAGAGTCTGGATGTTTGTCCTCTCCAAATCTCATGTTGAAATGTGACCTCCACTGTTGAAGGTGGGGATTGATGGCAGGTGTTCGGGTCATGGGGCTAGATTCCTCATGAATGGCTTGGTGCCATCCTCATGGTAATGAGGGAGTTCTTGCCATTAGTTCACTCAATAGCTGGTTGTTTAAAATGAGCCTGTACCTCCTCCCCTCTTTCTCTTGCTCCCTCTCTTACCATGGGCCACGCTGGGTTCCCCTTCACCATCCACCACGATTGGAAGCTTCCTGTGTTCTCACCAGAAGCAGAAGCTAACACAATGCTTCCCGCATAGCCTATAGAAGCATGAGCCAAATAAACCTTTTTTCTTTGTAAATTACCTAGTCTTGGCTGGGCACGGTGGCTCACGCCTATAATCCCAGCACTTTGGGAGGCCAAGATGGGCAGATCACCTGAGGTCAGTCAGGAGTTCAAGATCGGCCTGACTAACATGGTGAAATCCCGACTCTACTAAAAATACAAAGTTAGCTGGACGTGGTGGCGCATGCCTGTAATCCCAGCTACTGGGGAGCCTGAGGCAGGAGAATCACTTGGACCCGGGAGGCAGAGGTTCTGGTGAGTCGAGATCATACCATTGCACTCCAGCCTGGAATACCCAGTCTCAGCTGTTTTATTATAGCAACACAAACAGACTAACACAACTCTTTGAGGAACACAGGGAAAGGTGCCACTCATCCCCTTTTTGGGGGTCTTCTGCCTTCCTTGTGGAGTTCTAAGAGTCATGGGAAGATTTCTCTGGGATCTAAACCTCTACTTTTTTGCATTGCTTTTCCTGATCTCTTAGGCTTTTGGGAGTACCAGGAATTACTTAGCACTATGACAGAATACGACCTCTGCGTGTGCCATGGCTGACAAGTCACTGATGAGGGCTGCCATTTTGGGGGTGGCTGACAGTGTTTACAATGAGTGGTATTGCCACAGGGAGGCTACTGATTTCTTTGCATGTTTAGCTAAGAAAAGTGTGATTTGGCCAGGCACGATGGCTCATGCCTGTAATCCCAGCACTTTGGGAGGCTGAGGCAGGTAGATCTCTTGAGGCCAGAAGCTCAAGATCACCCTGAAAAACATGGTAAAACCCCATCTCTACTGAAAATACAAAAATTGGCTGGATGTGTTGGTGCGTGCATGTAATCTCAGCTACTTGGGAGGCTGAGGCAGGAGAATGAGAGTCACTTGAACTCAGAAGGTGGAGGTTGCAGTGAGCTGAGATCACACCACTGCACTCAAGCCTGGGTGACAGAGCGAGACTCTGTCTCAAAAAAAGAAAGAAAGAAAAGTGTGATTTGGATACCTGGAGGCTGGAAACACTTGAGACCGAGGGATAAGACTCCCGTGGGGAATGGGCTGATCACAAAGTGAGTTACTGGCGTGGGGTTGCCCACCAGCCCTGGGGGAATGTCCCTGCAGTGGGGTACACTGTCCTTTGCACTGTTTGTGGTGCTTCTTTCTTTGGGGGGACCAAGGATCCAGTATAAAAATGGGGCCTTGATTTGGGGAGACCTAAGTGTGCTGCCTTCCAGCTGCACCTGCTTTTCACATTTGTAAGTCCGAGACCCTGAAAGCTGCAAATCCTTCTCTGGTCCTATTTGCTAATGGGCTCCACCCTGAGCTCAGTGGTCCAGTTGGAAGATGGAAACTAACTTAGAAGCTAACCGTCTACATAAAATTGGTCTCAAGCTGTGCACAGTGGTAATCCCAACACTTTGGGAAGCCGAGGTGGGTGGATCACCTGAGGTCAAGAGTTCAAGACCAGCCTGGCCAACATGGTAAAACCCCGTCTCTACTGACAATACAAAAATTAAACAGGTGTGGTGGCGGGCACCTGTAATTCCAGCTACTCGGGAGGCTAAGGAACTTTAATTTGTTCCATTTATAAAGTTTGAATCCAACCGTATTTATTTTGTTTTATTTTTATTTTATTTTTTGAGACTGAGTCTTGCTCTGTCACCCAGGCTGGAGTGCAGTGGCATGATATCAGTTCACTGCAACCTTCGCCTCCCAGGTTCAAGCGATTCTCCTGTCTCACCCTCTTAAGTAGTTGGAATTACAGGCACCTGCCACCACGCCTGGCTAATTTTTGTATTTTTAGTAGAGACGGGATTTTACTATGTTGGCCAGGCTGGTCTCAAAAACTCCTGACCTCAAGTGATCCTCCCACCTCAGCCTCCCAAACTGCTGGGATTACAGACATAAGCCACCATGCCCAGTCCCAACTGTCCTTTCAAACTAGTGAGCTGTGGCCGGTAAAATGGCTAATGTCTGTAATCCTCACACTTTGGAAGGCCAAGGCAGGAGGATAGCCTGAGCCTAGGAGTTCAAGCCCAGCCTGGGCAACAGAGTGAGACCCCATCTCTATATTTTAAAAAATAAAATAAAATTAGTGAGTTTTACCTGTTTCATGGCTAAAATTTGTATATCAAAGCTATGAAATCTTTGTCTGTCAGGTTATTTTATGCATACTTACAATAGGTCTGCTTGTATATTGTCTACATGGCACCAAATGGACTTAGAAATAAGTGAGTGCTCATAAGTTACTGAGTCCAAATATTTTTCAAGTTCACATGACTTTAGCAATCTTTCATAAATAAAATTAGTGGCCATGCATGGTGGCTCACGCCTGTAATCCCAGCACTTTGAGAGGCCAACGTGGGTGGATCACTTGAGGTCAGGGGTTCGAGACCAGCCTGGCCAACAAGGTGAAACCCTGTCTCTACTAAAAATACAAAAATTAGCCAGGCGTGGTGGCAGGTGCCAGTAATCCCAGCTACTCGGGAGGCTGAGGCAGGAGAATCACTTGAACCCAGGAGGCGGAGGTTGTAGTGAGCCTAGATTGCACCAGTGCACTCCAGCCTGGGCAAAAAGCATGAACTCCATTAAAAAAAAAATTGTTCGTAAAATAAAATAGAAATGTCTTCAGAATTATCAGTATTTAAAATAATGCAGATATTTTTGCCTGGGTCTATGGTCAGATGGGTTTGGGCTATCTCTGCTGGATGTTTTAAGGTTATAAAACTGTTGCTCCTGTCTGTGAATTTACATCTTAGAGCCGTTCGATTCTAGACTCTAAACGGCCATGGTGAGGCCTGGAGACAAGTGTGGAGGTCTCCCTGCCCCTGCTGTGTCCTCTGGCTGTGCTGGGAAGGGTCAGGCATTATCTTCACAGCTCTGTCTTCTGCCCTGAGCTTAATAGTTGGTGTGTAAATTCTGGACACAGACAAGCCCTCCCTTTCATTGCCATCCCTGGGTGTCATGTGGTTACTTGGGACACGGAGTAATGGGGAAAAACATTAGAAAGCATACCTGTGTCATAGTTTCAAATTCCTTTCAGTAATTTCAGACCTTAAAGTCATGTCACGTTAAATGAAGTAACAGATCATCGGAAAATGTCTGAGTCATTTCTAGGTAAAATACAGGAATGTTAACTTTTAAACACAAGTTTAAGTTTATATACTTTGGCATCTTATTTTAGATGGTATAGAAAAGCTAAATATAGATATATCTGTTAATAAACAAAAAATAAGGAAGCATCTTTCTGAAAAATTATGAAATGGTTTTCATCTATAAGTACAGATATAAGACAGTTCAAAATTACTTACTTCCTGGGTTTTTCACTGGAAGTTAAGGTTACTAAGAGTTAAAATTATAGTTAATACATGTAATTTAAACTACTAGATATAAGAGAAACAATTCTATATACAGAGTATATAAAGAAAGCAAAATGTATTTTAGGTGAAGAAATGTTATTAAAAAGGCATGAAGGGATTTTTGCTGAAGGAAAAGTAATTTTTTCTAGTTTAGAGGTTATTTAAAGGTTGTTTCAAAATGAAGGAGAAATGGTACAGATAAAACTAAATGAATCTAAAAGTTGAAGTAAGAAAAAAGTAGGAAAAAATCTTTTAAGCAGTTATAAAGGATTTGTGGGAATCTTATCTGTGTGGTCCAAAGCTGACTGAAATTGGATGGATTTGTTTATAAGGTTTTATTAAAATTAGCTTTTGCATTGATAATACACTAATATAAAAGTAAATTTCCATTTTCTTTTTTAAACAAGAATTTATGTCATATTAATAAGAGATAAAACAAATTTTGTTTACCTTTTGAATCAACTGCAATTTAAGACAAAAAGGAGAGAAGGAGAGACAGTTTCATGCTGTCTTTATTAGGTCTCTCTATCAAAGAGTAAAGGTTTTTGCTTTTTGCAATCTTCGAGTTATCACTTTGGCTAAATGATTATTATTTTGCAGTCACCCGGGATCCTATTTTGATAAAGTGTTTCAAAGCTTCCTTACTTTGATATCAAGGTTTTAAACCTTTGATATTTGACATACTTCCTGAAAGCAAATTTCAAATTCTAAACTTAAGTCTTCTTGACCCAAACTAACTTGACCATAACAAATAGGGTCCCTGAAAGGCCAAGAGAGAAATTTTTGTCTTATTTGTTTGTTAGAATTATATGGGCCAGGTGTAGAGGCTTACACCTGTAATCCCAGCACTTTGGGAGGCCAAGGCAGGCAGATCACCTGAGATCAGGAGTTCGAGACCAGCCTGGCCAACATGTTGAAACCCCATCTCTACTATAACTATAAAAATTAACCAGGCATGGTGGCACACTCCTGTAGTCCCAGCTACTTGAGAGGCTGAGGCACAAGAATCACTTGAACCCAGGAGGCTGAGGTTGCAGTGAGCTGAGATCACACCATTGCACTCCAGCTGGGCAACAGAGTGAGACTCAGTCTAATGTATGTATGTATATATATATAATATGGGAAACATTGTCAAATAAGAAATGGCGTTTAACTTTCTTTGAGTTGTAGTTGTATAAATGTGTTATTAATATGTGTTCCAAAATTGTAGGTAATTTCTAAGGTCTGATATGTCTTGGTATATGCAGTTAATTGTTTTATTCTGATTCTTTTTCCTAAAAGCTTTCTGCAGATCCTAAAGTGCTGTGTCTTCGAGGAAATTCATGGAAAGGACCCTGAAAAGTCACCCTGAATAACAGGTTTCTGATCACTTTGGAGATGATACCATTAGGCTAGTAGAAACTTCCAGAGCTCTTCATTAGCTGATGTGTTTATGAGGATTGCTAACACAACATCAAACAGAACAAGAATTAATCACATATGCCTGAACTAGTAAAGGGATGAAATCATTTTTATGACTTTTGTTTGAACCATTGCTGTTTATCTGTATGTTTTCTTTTTAAGAGTCAAAAAGAATTTTTTTCTTTTGAGCTATTTATAGTGACAGCAATTGGGCAAAGTATACACTTGTGAGTAAAATTGAGACATTTACTTTTCTCTCTATCTAATTTCTCCATAATTGGAAACTATTCATGAATATTCTTATTTTATTGCCATGTGGTTATTAACATACATTCACTAAGAATATGTTTCCTTTTGCCACAGGACACATTGGAGATACTGGTTATTATGCCAAGGTTTTCACTAGAATGGCGTATTTTTAGATATGACCATTCTGTTTTAAGGAATTGAGGTTGACTTGATGGAGACACTAAAAGGTCCCCGGAAAGACTGGCCTAGTTCCTTGTCTTATGGTGCCCTTGCAAGATTCCTGACCTGTGATAAATAAAGAATGTCACTTTCTAGCAGGTCCAGGAACCTCAAGATATTTTCGGACCTCAAGAACAGAAGAATTCACCCAATATATACAGGCATTTCAGGTACATTTTGGTGCCGAATCCGTGACTTGGCTTCCTAAATCCAGACCTTTACAAGTCTAATCCAAAATTGCTTATGTAAGTTCTAGCAAAGCCAACTTAAAAATTTGAGTCTATGTGGTCAATCGCTAGTCTTGCTCCACTTTATGCAAATAATCGGGCCAAGTATAGTCAGGCTAAAACTTATTTTGTAAATAAACTGAGTTTCATTATGATTTTCCTTTGGTGGAAAAGGGGAATTGGAGATAGAAAAACTATCTTTCAGAAGGAAACTATAACACATGTGTTATTAGATTCCAGCCTTGACCATTGTTTCTGAGCTTTTATTATTTGCCTACAATTTGGACTGAATCCTGAATTATTTCCTGGCTACGAGAAGTCTCTAAAGAAGAACTGAGTTTTAATTTTCTTCGTGATGTTTGTAGTTTGCTCCCTGATGGAATAGGTTCTCTCCCTTTTTTTTTCATTCTGGCATACAAATTCTCTTTTTGATTGTAGTATTTGTGTACATTATATTTCTTCGTTCTCTTTCTTTTTCTTTTCCCTTTTTTTTTGAGACAGAGTCTCACTCTGTTGCCCTGGCTGGAGTGCAGTGCAAGATCTTGGCTCACTGCAACCTCTGGCCCCTAGTTCAAGTGATTCTCCTGCCTCAGCCTCCCACATGGCTGGGATTACATGCATGCACCACCACACCCAGCTAACTTTTGTATTTTTAGTAGGGACGTGGTTTTGCCATGTTGGTCAGGCTGGTCTTGAACTCCTGACCTCAGGTTATCCACACAATTCAGCCTCCCAAAGTGTTGGGATTAATGGCATGAGGCACCGTTCCTGGCCTATATTTCTACTATTTAAATTATGAATGCCATGTATCTCTCACTGTTTTACTTCTGTGAAAACCAAAATCATGGTATTCCAAAGACTAGAGATTATTCAACAAAGGCTGTGAATCTTCCTCATTTGGAATCTCACTGGGCCCAATCTATTTCTTATTGCCAACACACTGCTGACGATGCTATACCATACCAAGCATCCTCCCTCTAGACCCAGGGACTATCCTGGGAGAGGTGGGTAAGTGAGATTGCAAGGGCAAGTTTCCAGGGGTGGAGTGTAGGAAAACAGCCTGTTGCATGGCAAGAGTGATGCCATCTTGAAGCGACACCCCCATGATGATGGATGTTTGACTCCTGCAGCAATGTCTTTAAGCAATGCCTGTGGCATAGAGAACCCCTCATCAAGATGCTTATCTAACTTCCCTAGTGGTCATGAACTTCGCAGGAAAGCCTGAGATGTGACCAGCTATGCATGTTTTACCCTAAAGGCTTGCTAGATAAAGGATATTTCTGACTGGGCGTGGTGATTCATGCCTGTAATCTCGGCACTTTGGGAGGCCAAGGCAAGTGGATCACCTGAAGTCAGTTCGAGACCAGCCTGGCCAACATGGTGAAACCTGTCTCTACTAAAAATACAAAAAATTAGCCAGGTATGGTGGCATGTGTCTGTAATCCCAGTTACTTGGGAGGCTGAGGCAGGAGAATCATTTGAACCCCTGAGGCTGAGGTTGCAGTGAACCGAGATCACACCACTGCACTCCAGCCTGGGCAACAAGAGTGAAACCCCATCTCGAGAAAAAAAAAAAAACATATTTTCTGGAGGTTGGGTGCGGGGATCCCCTGTCTCTCAGCCACCAGATACAGCACTTCAGGTAGTAAGTTCCTATTAATTTTTTTTTCTGAGAAGCTGGATTTGTGAGCCTCATTCTTTGGCCTCTCAGCTCCCTCAGCCTTTGAGGATAGGTTTGCATAGACCTGCTCATTGCAAAACACAGTTCTTCTTCTGTTCTCCCTTGACATACAATTATCCAGCTCTGCTAGAGATGGAAGCAGGAATTTAGGGATCACAGAGTCCACCACCCTCAGTTTCCAGATACAGAAACCAAGGCCCAAGGAGGGCCTTGGGTGACTTGAGATCTCATCATGAGTCAGATATTAAGCTGAAGTTGGGACCCACATCCTCCACCTTATAATCTATAAGAAGGTATGAGAGGATGAGGTCCCCACAGTCCCTGCCTACAGAAAATAATAACAGCTAATGTTTCTTGAGAACTTATTATGTGCCAGCTGCTATTTAAATGTCCATATGTCTAATTCTCATAATAACTATATGAAAGAGGCACTATTGTTATGCCCATTTTTGAATGAAGAAACAGAAGTACAATGAGGTTTCATACCTGAGTCAGGATATTACAACCCAAGCACACTCTAACTCCAGAGTTTCCACTTTCTTTCTGTTTTTTTTTTTTGTTTTTTTTTGTTGTTGTTGTTGTTGTTTGTTTGTTTGTTTGTTTGTTTCTTAAGACAGAGTCTCACTCTGTCATCTAGGCCAGAGTGCAATGGTGAGATCTCGGCTCACTGCAACCTCCGCTTCCCAGGCTCAAGCAATTCTCCTGCCTCAGCCTCCCAAGTAGCTGGGACTACAGGCACACACCACCATGCCCAGCTAATTTTTTGTATTTTTAATAAGACAAGATTTCACCATGTTGCCCAGGCTGGTCTCGAACTCCTGAACTCAGGTACTCTGCCAACCTCAGCCTCCCAAAGTGCTGGGATTACAGGTGAGAGTCACCATCCTTAGCCCAGAGTCTCCACTTTCAATCATATTTGGAGGAATGCAACTTGTAGGGTGGATTTTATCTATTCTGTTGCACTCCAGAGAGCAGAACCAGGCTCAACAGCTCCAAGGAGCGGGACTCTGCCCAATACAATCAAAGAACGGCCCAGCCTCATAAAAAGCCCCTTTGCAATGGCATTACACTTTGCAATGGTGTAAATGAGAGAGGAGAAAGGAAAGAGGCTGGTCAGGCAGGCAGTTAGGATGGGCCCTTCATTTAATTATTTCAAACAAAACAACAGCCTGCAGGTACAGATAAGGAAACTTGTGCCTGGGAGCTTGCATGAGACATGCCCACAGCTGCACAGATAAGAAAGACTACAGAGGTAACTTGCCCAGACAGGCCCACAATGGGAAATTCTGTCCCCTGACACATGTACAGTAAGGGAGACAAAGCAATATGGAGTAACTCAAGCTAAGGACCCGCATGCGCACTAGGGGAACAGGGTGGAGCTACCAGAAATTCACACCTTATGCAAATGAGACACCCAGCCCTCATCCATCTCGTCTAAAAGCCTTTGCATTCAGCTGTAAAAATGGCAACCCTCTTCCAGCCCCCCTCTGCAGAGGAGAGGTTTCTTCTTTTGCTTGTTAAACTTTCACTCCAACCTCACCCTTTGTGTCCACACTCCTTAATTCTCTTGGTCGTGAGACAAAGAACTCCAGGTGATACCTCACAAGGAGAGACTGCTACATTGCAGTACACTGGTGAGACTATAACATAAGGATAGGAGAAAGACTTGAACCACCATGTGGAGATGTTGCCAAGATATTCAAGCAGCTAATGGAGGATAGGGCTGGGCCAGTGTTTTCTCAGGTCCCTCGAGGGTTCAGAATGGTGGAGGGATGTGGCATTAAACTACACTGAATTGTGTCATAGGGAACAATTCTCCCTCTAATTCCTTTCCACCCCTTCAGATGACTTCCAACAGGAAACGACAGTTTTGTGCTAGCCTGTCTTTAACATTGCTCTAACTCTTGCTGATAATACTTCCTAATACTTCCTGTTTCACAAACAGAAAAAAAGACCACAACATCCAGCTAGCGTTCAATGGCATTGTTTTTCTTTTACGCTCATATGTGCACACATGCGCACGCACATATATATTTCTTCTATTTCTGTGAGTTGTACTGTTTTTCACTCCCAATTTTGATCTAAAGTTCCCCTTTTACTTTCATTTTTGTAAGAAGACTGTGAGACAATATAGAGCAAAAAAATCATAGTAGACAAATATGTAACTAGAAATAAATTAATAAAGGTGATGAAGAAGGAGATCCTTAATCTCTTAAGCTTCTAAGAGCCCTTCCTCCTAGACTTCTACATTGCATTTAAATAGGAGAAGTGAAGGCTGGCAGACCCGGGCACCACCCTTAATCACTCTCCTGTAGGTCACAGGCATGCTATGGAGGAATCCTTCCGGAAGGCACTGTTTTTGTTTAAACACGATCAAACCCCCACCTAGTCACATACCCCATGCCTACTTCACGGATCAAGACCCCTTCACATGTAATTTCTAGAGTTGTAAGCCTTTAAAAGGGCAAGGGTTTTCTTTGTTGAGAAGCTCGGTTGTTAAGGTATTTTCACCTGCCGCGGCTCCTGGCCGAATAAATCACTACTTCCTTCCCTGTTCGGTGTTCGAGAGGTTTGTTTGTGGTGGCTTCTGCTTCAGTGATATGAAAATAAGCAGAGTCTGGAAACACTGAGATAAAAGAATTCTCTGCTTCTAGGCCCACTCCAGGCTGGGAGGTCACAGGGCCACCACCTTGCACATAACAGAGTGCCATTCACATTGTGGTTTATAGGAACAACGTCCCCTGGAATCGTGCAGTGCACAGCCTGTGCAGCTGTACACAGCAGCCATGGATATTTTTAGAGTTACAAATATCCCAAATACAAGAGGAAGAGAGATGATCTTCTGGCCAGCTGCCCTGAAATTGGCAGCCAAAGTTTCTCACTCCAAATTATGTTATTTTCTATTCATGATCCGCATACAGCATCCCCAACCTCAGAGGATCACCAGGCAGCCGAAGCAGCACTGAGTCTCAACCCAATCTTGAGAAGAATCAGAGAAACAGGCCCAGGGCTCTTCTCGGGGGAGACTCATGAACATAATCCCAGCAAGGCTGTGAAAAGATGAACTGCACGTTCAAGTGTAAAGGCAGCAGGCTGACATTCTCAGACATCAACGCCCTTGGAGAATATAGTATCCTTTTTTTTTTTTTAGGTGGAGTCTCACTCTGTCACCAGGCTGGAGTGCAGTGGCGCGATCTTGGCTCACTACAACCTCTACCTCCCAGGTTCAAGCGATTCTCCTCCCTCAGCCTCCTGAGTAGCTGGGACTACAGGTGCCCGCCACCATGCCTAGCTAATTTTTGTATTTTTAGTAGAGACGGAGTTTCACAACATTGGCCAGGATGGTCTCGATCTCTTGACCTTGTGATCCACGCACCTCAGCCTCCCAAAGTGCTGGGATTACAGGCGTGAACCACTGCGCCTGGCCCCATGAACCATTCTTTAAAAAGCTAGCTGATATTGAAATCCAGCTCACCAAGGAAGAATCAAAATAAACCCAAGAATGGAGAAGTCATAATAAAACTCCATGGTGGGTAAAGAATCTATTTAAACAAATAACCAAAATGAAAAAATTGCAGGTAGTGTAGTTGTAACACCTTAATGCTGTAAAAATCCTATAAGCACCAAAAATCAGGAAATCAGAAGCAGTAAGACCTGTAGTCACCACCTATTTCTGAGAAGCAATCTAATACCAGAAAAACTTTGCTTAAAGACCATAGGGATACACTTCTATCCCCTTCCTCTGCAAAACCACAAAGTTAATTACCTCCCCAGAGGTGAAAAGGGCCACGCAGAAGAGAATGGAGAGTGGAATTCAGGCCTGACACGTGAACACCAAGGGAGCCTCACTTGTCGTGAGGGACACCAGTCCCAGTGGCTCTTGAACTCCTGGCCTCAAGCAGTTCTCTCACCTCAGCCTCCTGAGTAGCTTGGATTACAGGCACGCACCACCGCACCTGCCCCCAGCAGGCTCTCAAACCCAGGGCCACTGAAGAAAGACCTCTTATGTCTTAGGAAGTTCCTATACTGATTAAAACACACACACACACACACACACACACACACACACACACACACAGCCAGGCACAGTGGCTCACACCTGTAATCCTGCACTGCGGGAGGCCAAGGTGGGAGGATCACTTGAGCCCAGGAGTCTGAGACCAGCCTTGGCAACACAGTGAGTCCACATATCTAAAAAAAATTTTTTAAATAAAAAGTTTTTTTAAGTAAAAGCACACACTAGAAAATCAACTTACACTCACCCATACCAAGCAGGTCCTAAACAGTTCCCTCTCTCCCTCTCTCACTCACACTCATTTCTCTCTAGGCCCATTGCCTCAGCCTCTCCTCTAGCCTCCCTCTACACCATCAGCCACAGGAATACTTGTAGAACCCATATCTGAATTCTGCTCAGGAACCTCCAGTTGCCTTTAGCTCTCACCAGAATCAAGCCCTCGGGCATTTATGAAAAATGGAGGCTTCTTAAGATGCATATTCTCCGTGACCCAACAATTCCACTTCTTGGAACTCATCTTACACATGTGCAAAATTATACATGGTCAAAATCTTTCATTGCAACCTTATTTTAATAGCAAAGGACTGGAAATAACTTAAATTTTCATTAATTAAATAAGAAACGTACATTCAATTTATGGAAGGATCACACCCATTAAAATGAACGAGGCTGCTCGCTGTCTCTCAGAATGTAAGTATTAATTCATATCAGCAGTACATGGAAAAGTGGAGACCTCACTGAAGTGTGACACCCACTGCTCATCCAGAATAAGTCTACACAGCTCTGACTGGCCCTTCAGTCCGGTGTGGTCTCTTGACATTCTCCATCAGACACTCTATTCATTCTCCATTGCTGCTGTAACAAATTTACACAAACATTTGTATTGGCTAAAACAATACAAAACCTTTATTTATTTATTATTTTTTTTTTTTTGTGACAGAGTCTCACTGTCATCCAGGCTGGAGTGCAGTGGCTCAATCTCGGCTCACTGCAGCTTCTGCCTCCTAGGCTCAATCGATTCTCGTGCCTCAGCCTCCTGAGTAGCTGGGATTCCAGGCATGCACCACCACCCAGCCAATTTTTGTATTTTTTTAGTAGAGACGGGGTTCCACCATGTTGGCCAAGCTGGTCTTGAACTCCTGACCTCAGGTAATCTGCCCACCTCAGCCTCCCAAAGCGCTGAGATTAAAGGCGTGAGCCACCATGCCCAGCCACTCTCCACTTCTGATTCATGTCCACTGGACCATTCTATGTGCCTTTGTATACCCATAGCTTGGCTCCCATTCACAAATGAGAACATACAGAGTCTGGTTTTCCATTCCAGGGTGACTTCACTTAGAATAATGGAAAAATATGGAACGCTTCATGAATTCATGTGTTATCCTTGCACAGAGGCCATGCTCACCCTCTCTGTATCGTTCCAATCTTAGTGTATGTGCTGCCAGAGCAAGCACTGATGTGGACATCTTTGGAGTGGGTGGCATTATTCTACCGACCACAGATACCCTATATCCCCAGCTACCAAAGCGTCTGTCACATCTCATCAAACACAAGACCTTGCCAGGTGCAGTAGCTCCCACCTGTAATCCCAGCATTTTGGGAGGTCTAGGCAGGAGGATGGCTTGAGGCTAGGAGCTCAAGGTCAGCCTGGGCAGCATAGTAAGACCCCATCTCTACAAAAATTTAAAAGTTAGCTGGGGGTGGTGACATGAGCCTGTAGTCCCAGCTACTCGGGAGGCTGAGGCAGGAGGATTGTTTAAGCCCAGTTCAAGGTTGCAGTAAGCTGTGATCGCACCACTGCCCTCCAGCCTAAACAATAGACTGAGACCTTGTCCCTAAAATATAAATCAATAAATAATTTTTTAAATAAAAACACAAGATTTCATGACTATGGACCAGTCCCTCCACCTGAAATGCTTTCCCATCTGCCCAAATTCTACTCAGATCTTCAAGGCTGAACTCAAAAGTCCCTTCCTTCATGAAGCCCTCTCTGATTTTCCCAAACAGAGTTAGTGACACTGCCAGCACTTTGAAAAAGTCTGTCTATATAACATGTCACTTGGCATTTGAATTATATGTTTACTTGCACATCTCTCAGTAGCCTGCAAGCAATTTAAGAGTGAAAACGACTGTATTCAACCACACGTCCCCACCATTTATCACAATGCCTGGAGCATAATAGGGTTTAATATTTAATAATCAATGATTGAGCCAGACGTGGTGGCTCACACCTGTAATCCCAGCACTTTGGGAGGCTGAGGTGGGTAAATCCCTTGAAGGCAGGAATTGGAGATCAGCCTGGCCAACATGGTGAAACCCCATCTCTACTAAAAGTACAAAAATTAGTTGTGTGTGGTGGTGCATGCCTGTAATCCCAGCTACTCCGGAGACTGAGGCATGAGAATCACTTGAACCCGGAAGGTTTCAAGGGTTGCAGTGATCTGAGATCGCACCACTGCATTCCAGCCTGGGCGACAGAGCAAGACTCTGTCTCAAAACAAAAATCACCATCATCATCATCACTGATGGAATGAATGACCAAATTCTTTCTATTTTACCATGGAGTGCACTATTTAATAATAATCCAAAGTATGATTTTATGCATCTGTTGTTAATCCACATGTCTGGCCCATCATGGGAACTTTATAAATATTTGTGGCATAAATAAATTAATATTCATACCGAATATGTATTGAACATTTTCTATATGCCAAAATATAGAACATTTTCTATATTTTCTATATTGAACACTTAGCTAAGCTCTTATAAGCTCTGCCTCCCTCACTTAATTCTTCACAATGCCTCTCAAGGGAGTACTACTGTATTCGTTTGGGTAGTTAATACTAGCTGCTATTACAAACATCTCAAAATCTTAAAGAATCTTTCTTAGCTGCCTCTCCTGAATGACTCATATCCATGCAGTAACTCAGGGATCCAGGCTCCTTCTATGGTGTAGCTGCACCACAGATGAGGGAGAGAAAATGGAGGGCACACAGTATATTTGTCCACTGCAGCCCAGAAGTGACATCCATCACTTCCACTCTTATCCCATTGGCCAGACTAGTCACATGGCCATTCCAAGGGCAAAGGACACTGGGAAATGCAGAGGAACTCAAGGCTACTGACAAGCATAGAGTCACAGCTGGAATCACCATCTTCCTCATCGTACAGTGGAAGAAACAAAGGTTCAGAGGAATAGAGACACTGCCCAAGTCCTTTTAGCTACAGTGTGTAGGAGACAAGTTCAACCTCAGATCTGTCTGCCTGCATAGACCCAGCCCTTAACCATTACTCACTCACATCTGACATTCTGTGCGCTCAAAAATTAGGCCACAGTGGGATGCAGCGGCAAGGAAGACTCCACCCTGGATGGGACATTCCCTCTGGACCATTCCCCAGCAGGTAATCCACCAAGAGCTAATCAGGAGTTGGCTGGGTCTTACATTTTACTATTTGCTTAGTCCTGCCAGAATCCTTTTATTCACAAGCGTCTAAACGATGACATGAGGCAGATGTTACGTGCCGATTTTCCCCTCCAGATTGGTGCAAGAGAGGAAACGGAATCTATTTTTTTAAGCGAGCATCCGCTGAAGCTTGAACAAAACCAATACCTCTTGCAGGACAAGCAGCTCTCTAAGCTTCCCACAGACGCTCTCAGAGTGTCATTTCTGGGGTTTATTTGGCAGTTGTTTACAGTCTGGAAAGAAATACTGCTCCTTCCTGGATACGTCCCTCCTCTCCGCCTTCTGCAACCTTGCAACCCTCCCCCAACACTGTCAGCCCTTTGCCCTTGAAGTTTAAAATTGTAATTAAAAATATTCCCTCGACCCCCCGTTGCTTTGCCCGGAATCAGTCCAGAGTCCACGCCCTCTTTCCAAACCCCACCATTCTTCTCGCCTGTTCTTCGTCTTCCAGCGTCAGCATCTCCACACTGAGACAATTGCAATTACAAGTCAATTCTCAATTATTCAGGGCTGATTATTCAGGGAGTGGATTGCTCAGGCTTTCTGCTTCCCCCACCCTCTGTGGGTTTCGTTCTACTCATTAGTACCTCCACCAGCAGACAAGAAAGGAAAAGAAAAGTTTGCTGAACTCCCATCCCCCAAAACCAGTGGCTGGTTAGCCATTTCTGTTTGGCCAGGGAGGCAACTGAGATCCTGGACTTTATCTGTCCAGGCTGCCTCTTCCCTGATTTACATAGACAATGCAGACTTGCCATCATTTTTCCAGGAAGGGGAGGAGAGGTACAGCCAACGCCAGCCTGGGTCTTTCATCCCAAGGCTGCTCCCACCATCCTGTGACGTCTGTGTGCTTGACAACAGCGTGTGCCCACGAGGAAGTGTGTGCGTGAGTGTGCACGAAAGACCCGGTGTTGTCAGCTACAGCGTACAGCTTGATGGCAGGGGCTGTCTCTTTACAGCACAAAATATGTCAAGGGACCATTGTGTGATGGCATATCTAATAAATACAATGAATTTTCAACAACAAATCAGAGAGAGGCAGACGAAAGGCAATTCACCCTCACATGAAATCGTCTCCTCTGCCAGCTTACCCGAAACAGGGCTTGTTTTCAGACCAGAGGCCCTCTCCCAGATCAAAACCTCCGATCTTGGGGCGTGTGAATCATAGTCCCTTACTGAAAAGCTATAGGACAAACGGGGGTCCTCCTTGGGAGGTCATCTTGGGGTCCTCGAGAGAAAGAACAGACCCTGGTCCAGTGGACAGAGTGTGTATCTGCCCGGAAGGGGGCCCAAGGTTGGCCCAGGCAGAACTGAGTCACCTCAGCGACAATCACCACTTCCTGCAGCCTGGCAGCCTGGTCTCCACCCGCCGTTTGGTAACCTTCAGAACTGTCCTCTACCAGGGCATAGCAGCCTATGTATAGGCAAGGGTGGGGTTCCCGTGTGGGGAGAATGAGATGGGTCCTTTAACTCTCTTTCAGCAAACCCCACCAGACTCCTGGCAGTCTAACTCTGGGCCATCTTGCCTCATTTTTGTATTCAATCAACAAATACTCATTAAGCACCTACTACGCACCGGGCTGTGTTGGAAGCACTGAGGATTCAGTGGTGCGCAAGACGTGATGTTTTCATTTCAGCAGGGGAAGCAGATGTAAACAAGTCAACAAATAAATAAACAACAGATGGTGAAATGCTCCCTGAATAAAACAAAACAGGATGCTGTGTGATGGAATGACAGGGCGAGCTAGGCTCCTCTGATAGGCTGATCGGGGCCTTTTCTCCAAAAGAGGACATTACAGCTGAAACCTGATAAGGATAAGCTGGCCACGTAAAGATCCAGGGGGTGGCCAGGTGCTGTGGCTCAAGCTTGTAATCCTAGCACTGTGGGAGGCCAATGCGAAGGATCACTTGAGCCCAGGAGTTCAAGACCACCCTTGGCAACATGACAAGACCCCATCTCTACAAAAATTCTAAAAATTAGCCAAGCATGGTGACATATGCCTGTAGTCCCAGCTACTCAGGAGGCTAAGGCCAGAGGATCGATTGAGCCCAGGAGGTGGAGGCTGCAGTGAGCTGTATTTGTACCACTGCACTCTAGCCTGAGTGACAGAGCAAGACCATGTCTCAAAAAAAAGTAAAAAGAAAAGATTCTGGGGAGAGCATCCCAGGCAAAAGCCACAGCAAGTGCAAAGACCCTGGGGCAGGAATGAACTTGGAGGGCTGGAGGAACAGCAAAGAGGCTGTTGTGAGAGCGTTCTGGGGCAATGGCAGGGGCCAGGGCCGGGTTGCTCAGCCTTGTGCTGGGGCAGCCTTAAGAAGCAATGCTGCAGCTCTGGGAAGCCACTGAGGGCACCAAGAAGATGAGCACTGTGATGTGATTTGCATCCTTAAAAGCTCTATCTGGAGGCTGGGTGGCTGCAAAAGACAGAACCCACTCGCAGGAGCTTGAGCATAGATGCTTGTTAGCACAGAAGGATACAAGGGCATCTCAGTGAATCCAGGAGCAGGGGCTGCAGGAGAGGGGAGCCGTGGGAGCTGGGCAACCTCTCTCTGGCTGTCTCAGCCCCTCTCTGCTCCTGTGAACACAGGCTTGCCTCCCTCAAACACTCCACCCCTAGTCCCTGTGTCCAGCCCTGCAGAGGACAACCCACCTCCCAGAGTCCTCCAAACTCCCAGGACAGAGAAGCCGATTGGTCCAGCCCAGGTCACATGTCCAGCTCAAGTAGCCAATCAGCAAGGCCGGGTAGGTCACGGCCTTGCAGGAAAACATGGCTGCCAGCATGGCCATGACTGATGGTAGGGAAGCCGCAGGAGGAGGAGGATTGGGCTGGGAAGGTCTCTCCAAAGTGCTTGCTTCCCAGTGTTCCCCAGAATTCCCTCTGGCAGCCTTCCCTGACTTCCTCCATTCCTGTCTCCATCTCAGTCCCCACCCGCAACTCAACCTGGGGGGCCAGGGCTGGCCAGACCACAGAGTTCCTGAGAGCTTAGGGTGTGGGGAGTTTCCCACTCTGGGCAATAGGGACCCAGAAGCAGGGGCAACAAAGGGAAAAGGCCAAACCCAGAAAAATGGAGGCTGGGACCTGGAGGGCAGGAAGACTGCTCTGTAAAGCTTGAAGCCAGGAACCAGGAGCAGAAAAAGAAAAGTCAGCGTGGCAGGGAGACACGGGCAGCACAGCTGCTGGGGCCCACAGTGAGTATCATGTGCCAACCAGGCCTGGTGGGGCCGCTGGGCTGATGGCCACTCAGCCTGAGGCACCTGTGTGCACAGCAGGGTGGAGGGGGCAGGAGAGAGCACACGGGGTGGTGGGTGGGGGCTGCGCGTGGCTCCTCCTGCAGCTTAGAGGCCTCTGCTCTCAGAGAGGATAGCTCTCTGCCCACTCTCCTCAGTGCTGGCTGCTCGCTTGCTGCCAAGGCCCCAAGAACAGCCAGTGTGGGCATCCAGGGATGCTGGCATCTGGGCCTTGGTCTATCGGCAGTTTAATTGCAAAGGGGCGTCCTGGGAGGAACAGTGGCTGGAGGGAGATGAGAGAACTGAGAGGGAGGAGGTGGTGGCTGGGGTGGGTGGGTTCCTGTCTCAGTAGGAGCTGAGGGCCAGGAGGAGGGAAGGACGGAAACCCAGAGAGCCAGAAGCAGGAGAAGAGAGAAGAGGAGAGTGAGTGGAGGGGGGGGAAACAAAGGCAGCTGGGCATGGTGGCTTGCACCTATAATCCTAAGGCTTTGGGAGGCCAAGGCAGGAGGACTGCTTGAGGTCATGAGTTTGAAACTAGCCAGGGAAACATAATAAGACTCCATCTCCACAAAAAACGCAAAAAGTAACCAAGCGTGGTGGTGTGTGTCTGTAATCCCAACTCCTCAGGAGGCTGAGGCAGGAGGATCGCTTGAGCCCAGGAGGTAGAGGCTGCAGTGAGCTATGACGGCACCACTACACTCCAGCCTGGGCACCAAAGCCAGACCCTGCATCAAAAAATAAATAAAAATAAAAGATAGAAAAAAATTAAAACAGAGTAAATCAGACACAAAGAGACCAAAATGGAGAGAGATGGAGACAGATGTGACAAAAACAGCCAGAGAGTGAAAGAATGAGGACTGCCTGGGCTCAAACCCAGCTAATGACAGGTTACACTTACTAATCTGCTAGGACTGCCGTAAAAAGCACCACAGACAGGTGGCCCGAACACCAGACAGTTACTGTCTCACAGCTCTGGAGGCTAGAGGTCCAAATCAACGTTAGTAGGGCGGCCCCCTTCTGAGGGCTGTGCAGGCCTTCTGAGGCTGTTCCCGGCCTCTCTCCTTTGTTTTTGTTTTTGTTTATTTGAGACAGAATGTCACGGTTGTTGCCCAGGCTGGAGTAGAATGGCGCCATCTCAGCTCACTGCAAACTCCGCCTCCTGGGTTCAAGCGATTCTCCCACCTCAGCCTCCCAAGTAGCTGGGATTACAGGCATACACCATCAACTCTGGGTAATTTTATATTTTTAGCAGAGATGGGGTTTCACCATGTTGGTCAGGCTGGTCTCGAACTCCTGACCTAAAGTGATCTGCCCACCTCGGCCTCCTGAAGTGCTGGGATTATAGCCGGGCCTCTCTCCCTGACTTGTACATGCCGCCTTCTCATCCACATGGCATTCTCCCTGTACGTGTTTGTATTTCTGCATTTCCCCATTTTACAAGGACATCCACCATATTGGATTAGGGCCCACCCAAAATACTTTATTTTAAATTGATTACATCTATAAAAAATGTGCTCCAGCTGGGCACGGTGGCTCACGCCTGTAATCCCAGCACTTTGGGAGGCCGAGGCGGGAGGATCTCGAGGTCAAGAGATCCAGACCATCCCGGCCAACATGGTGAAACCCCGTCTCTACTAAAAATAAAAAAAATTAGCCAGGCGTGGTGGTGGATGCCTGTAGTCCCACCTACTTGGGAAGCTGAGGCAGGAGAATCATTTGAACCCACGAGGCAGAGGTTGCAGTGAGCCTAGATCGCACCACTGCACTCCAACCTGGTGACAGAGCGAGACTTTGTCTCAAAACAAAAACAAAAACAAAAAAAAACTTTGCTCCAAAAAAGGTCACATTCTGAGATACTGGGGGTTAGGAGTTCCACAGATGAATGGGGGGGACATAATTCAACCTGTCACATCGCTTAACCTTTCTGTGCCTCAGTTTCCTATTCCTAAAATAGGCATAATAATAGGACCTTCCTCAGAAGTCTTCCCAAGGACTCAGGGAGCTACCAGGCATGGAGCCGGGTAGGCAGTAAAGACTTAGTGAGTGTTAATTACATTGTCATTGTTACCGTTACTATTTGGTGCATTTCGGCAGAATCATGGCCCCCTAAAATGTCCACGCTTTAATCTTTGGAAGCTGTAAATATGTTACTTTACAAAACAGAAGGGACTTTGCAGGTATAATTAAGGTTGCAGCCCTTGAAATGGGGTGATTATCCATTATCCAAGTGGACCCAATGTCATCATGAGCCCATAATAGCAGAGAATATTCCCCAACTGCAGGAAGAGAGGGAGAAGCCAGGTGAGAAAAACTCAACCCGCTGTTGCTGGCTCTGAAGATGGAGAAGCCAGGGAGGGGGGTCCCCAGCCAAGGAACAGGGTGACCTCCAGAAGACAAGAACAGCCCTTCGTTTACAGCCAGCAAGAAAGCAGGGACCTCCGTCCTACCATCTGGAGGAACTGAATTCTGCCAACAGTCAGAATAAGCAAAAAACGGATTCACCCCTAGAGTCTCTGGAACAAAGCACAGCCTTCCAACACCTTGATCTTACTTTATTTTATTTTATTTTATTTTATTTATTTGAGACAGAGTCTCACTCTGTCGCCCAGGCTGGAGTGCAGAGGCACAATCTCAGCTCTGCAACCTCTGCCTCCCGGGTTCAAGTGATTCTCGTGCCTCAGCCTCCCAAGTGGCTGGAATTACAGGCATGCACCACCACACCTAGCTAGTTTTTGTATTTTTAGTAGAGACAGTGTCTCACCATGTTGGCCAGGCTCGTCTCAAATTCCTTGCCTCAAATGATCCACCCACCTCAGCCTCCCAAAGTGCTGGGATTACAGACGTGAGCCACAGTGCCTGGCCCATGACACCTTGATTTTAGGTGGGTGAGACTGTCCTGGATTCTGGTCTGCAGAACTGTAAGATAATAAATGCATGCTGTTTTAAACCACTAAGTTTGTGAGGTCATGTGTTACAGCAGCCACAGAAAACGAATACATTCTGAAAATGCCAGGCAAATGGGAGCAGGTGATCTGGTTGACCAAGCCCTCTGTTGGGAGACCAGGTGGACACCGGTGCCCCCTAGGGGCAGTGAGCCACCCTAGCCACCACGGAGAGGCTGGCCCACCTGGAGGACCCCCTTGGGAACAGGAGCGGGACCCAAAGACTGGCCTTTGCAGACAGAAAAGCAAGAGGCTATCTGCGCCAGGTCAGGGAGACACCGAGGGCCCCCAGGGAGATAAGGGAGTCGCAGGCCCCACCCACAGGCCCCTCCACCACTCTAGAGGGCACCCTGACTGTCAGAGACTGAGTAATGCCCCCACCACGAGGTTCACATCCTAATCCTCGGAATCTGTGATATCTTACTTTACATGGCAAAAGGGACTCTGCTGAGTGATGAAGATAAGGATCAAGAGCTGGGGAGATTAGCCAGGATTATCCAGGTGGGTCCAGCACAATCACCAGGGTCCTTATAAGAGAGAAGCCGCAGAGTCAAAAAAAGATGATATGATATGAAACCAGAGGTGGGAGCAACAGGCTTTGAGGATGAAGGAGAAGATACAAGACAAGGAGTATACCTGGCATCTCGAGAGTAGAAAAGGCAAGGACACCTCCTCCCTGAAGCCCCTAGGAGTGCATTCCTGTGGATGCCTTCATTTTAGACTGCTGACCTCCAGAACTGTGGGAGAATATATGTGCATGTGTGTGTGGTTAGTTTGTTCTGAGACAGGGTCTTGCCCTGTCACCCAGGCTGGAGTGCAGCAGTGCTATCACAGCTCACTGCCACCTCGATTCCTGGACTCAGGTGATCCTCCCACCTCAGCCTCCTAAGTATCTGGGACCACAGGTGTGCACCACCACACTCAGCTAATTTTTTTTTAATTACCTGTAGAGATGGCGGTCTCCCTGTGTGGTCCAAGCTGGTCTCAAACTCCTGGGCTCAAGGGATCCACCCACCTCAGCCTTCCAAAGTGCTGGGATGACAGGCTTGAGCCACTGCGCCCAGCCTAAATGTGTGTTGTTTTAAACCACTGAGTTTGTGGTAATCTGAGGACCCTGGTGTATGACAGATGCAACTGACAGCAGTAACAGCTTAGGCATACCCTGTATGGCAGACACACCTGACTTAAGCTCTCTGCACACACCAAACACTGTTTGTTTGTTTAGGCTCACACACTGCAGTGCTTGCTCTGTCACCCCAGATACCTTTGAAGCTTGCTCCCTCAAAGTGGCCTTCCTGACCTCCCCCTATGATAAAATAGCACCCCTGCCCCTGCATGCCTTTACCCCAGACCCTGATGCACTTGTCTCAGCGACACTCACGCCTGCCTGTGGGAACAGATGCGTGTCTGTGCTCATCTGATTCCTCACTGGACCATCAGCTCCATGAGGGCAGGGTCCCTGTCTCACTCACCGCTGATTCCCCAGTATCCAGTGCCTAGCACAGGATGCGGGCTCATTACCTATTTGGTGAATGAGTAAACACGTGCTTTGTCATTACCCCCGGTCTCTGGCCTTACCAGCAAGGCTCACCATGGAAGCAAACTCAGGACCAAACTCCAGCAAAGAGGCTTGCATGAGGGAGGGATGCAATGGAAAGGGCACTGGCCGTGGGTTGGCAAGCCTAGAACAGAGTCCTGTGGTGGGCGACCCTGAGGGAGTCACTGCGCCTCTGAATCTCGGTTTCCTCATCTGTAAAATGGGGATGATGATTTAACTGCTTCAGCCCACTTCCCAGCTGTTAGCCATGTAATAAGTGGAGAAACTGTCTTATCCTAGCTGCTGGCACCAGAATTCCTCTTGAGGACAGAAATGACTTTGTGGAGAAAAATGTTTTGACAAGAGCTTTAGTGCAGAAGGCGAATGCCCCAATGTGCTCATGCACACACACAAACACACACACACACTTGCAAGGTTGAATATTGGCTGCCAACAGGAAAGGCTTCTGGGGAGATGGAAGCAGCTTTGCATGCATGAGGAAGAAACACCAGGCACTCCTTGGGACACCCAGGTAGAAGGAAGAGGGGCCAGGCGGATGCCAGATGCACCATGTCACCTGCACTCTGCAATGGAACCTCCCACGGATCTTCAGTAAAGTCAGCTAAATCCTCAGACGCTCTTTGAGAGGGATTTGTCACTATGGAAACCCAAGAAGGGGCAGCATCTTATCTTGACACTAACCCTATTCAGGAGGGAGTCAACCATGAGAAACCCAGATCCCAAATGCAGAGGCAGGTTAGGGTTAGGGAAGGCTTGAGTCCTGGAGACAGTGCTCTGGGGAGGATTTTGCTAAAAGGTACCTAGTCCCTAAGGGAGGCACAAAAGCTCCCTGCTGACTGGTGCAGGTCAGAAATAAAAAATTAGATTGGATTCATACTGGAGAGCTATTTGCAGACCATAAAGTGCTGTTCAATCTGGAGGTGCCACCATGCCAAGGCCATTTCCAGCCTGCATCCACTGGAAGCAAACTCCTTTGCTCCCCAGCGCCAGTAAACTCATTCACATCTGTCCCCGACAGGAGAAGTCATCCCTTCCTCCTCCTGCCTGGCGGAGTCTCCTTTATGGAGGCCAGGGGTCAGGAATAATGGATAAAGATGCTACCAAACATCCCTCCACTGGAAATCATTCCTTGGCAACTGCTGGGGAGCAAGAGAGGGGAGCGTGTCATCTAGAACTCCCACAGAACGGTGATTGCAAAATTCCAATGCAGCCACCCCGCAACTGCCTCTGATGGGAAGTCTGATCGGCGTCCCAGGTCACACGATGTCTCCCCTGTGCCAGCCTCGGCCTTTTCTGGGGTAGTCAAGCGGGCCTGGGAGCCTGAGGGTAAGGCTGAGGGGGACTCTGCAGGGTCATCAGGGCTCTGCCAGGTCGCTGGGGCTGTGTCAGGTTGCCGGGGCTCTGCCAGGCAGGCTGCACGCCGTGGATGACCCAAGAGCTCCCAGGATAATGAAAGGCAGCGCTACACACATGCCCAGATGGCTGTTTGGAAAAGAACCTCCCCTTGATTTCCAACAAGGTTTTCCCTGGAGAGTCTACAAATTTTAGAGGCAGAGGCAGTTCTTGGAACTGCGCTCAGCAGGATGAAGGAAGGAAGGGTTGTTCTCAAACAGCCTGGGCCGGGCCTGGCCCTTGCCACTCCTGCCTCGTGCCGGCTCCCCCACCCAAGTGTGCCTCCCAGCTCAGCCGCCTGCGTGACATCCTGTGCCCTGGGTTGAGGGCTGTAAGATCACGTGCTTTGTGGGTTAGGGGATGATGAAACTGAGCAAAGAAGCTGGTGTAAGACGATGGGCAATGGACACACTGCCTCAGCAGTCAAGGACAAAAGGGAGCGGTGAGGACTGCGAAGAACTGTAGAACATGGGAGCGTCCGAAAGAGGCAGACGCCGTCCAGCTCAAGTCCACGTGTGCCCCGGTCCTGCTAGAGCCTTCCTGTCATCCAAGAGAAGCCAGACCCTGGCTTTTGGATGGAATCTCCTGATTTTTCAAGTTTGAAGTGGGAGAGACTGCTCTTTGGCCCCAGTGCCCGTCTGCCTTCTCCTGCTGTGCCCTCATGGCCATCGAGGACCATGTGGATGAGGGCAGCGCCTCGGAGATGGCAGAGCAACTGTCTAGAGAGATCCCGGGCCCCTAAAGTGAGGCTGAGATTCCTGATTCGTTAGATTTTTATATGAGAGAGCCCAGAAAGCTTCTATTTCGCTTAAGCCGCTATAATTTTGGGTATTTGGCTCAGCGGTTGGACTTAACTTCTAACTAATGCAGTTGGCCACAGATTCCATTTTCAGATTCCCAGCGAGCACAGCCAACTCTGCCAGCCAGCAGCTGTCAGCTTGCAACCCTGACCTAAGGTGATGTTCTAAACAGAACCCACCAGATCATGTCACTCCCCTGCTTACAAACTCTGAGAGTTTCCCTCAGCTCAACTAAGTCCAGATTCCCTGACAACCCCAAGCAGAGGCTTCACAACCAGCTCTGCTCTGGTCTCAGATTTCATACTCCCACGCAGCTGCTACAGCTGCTCCAAACGCCCCACGGTTTGTGAGCCCCCAAGGTCACCGCTTCCTCCAGGTAGCCACCCCTCCCCTAGGCTGAGTCAGTCACACCCCCCTCTGCCCTCCTACCACCCCTTAAACACATCCTATTAATACCCTGTTATGGCACACATCATGTGGTGTTCTAATTGCATTAGCCTGTGAAAGCAGCAGCTCTGGAGGCAGCCCCAAAACCCCAGTGCCGAAACTCACTTGCTGTGTGATCTTAGGCTAGTCACTCAACTTCTCTGAGCCTCCATTTTCTCATCCGCGGTGAACTAGTAACAATACTGATTATATATTTAACACATGTAGACAGAACGCCTGTTGGGCCAGGCATTCTGCTAGGCACTGAGCATACAAAACCGTACCTGTCATCATGGAGCTTAAAAACTTAGCGTGCAGATTGACCTGAAATGAAATTTTACACACAAAAAAAGATACTTCTGGCTGGGCATGGTGGCTCATGCCTGTAATTCTAGTGCTTTGGGAGGCCAAGATGGGAGGATCACTCAAGGCCAGGAGTTCCAGGTCAGCCTCAGCTATACAGCAAGACCCTGTGTCTATAAAAAAAAATTTTTAATAAATTAAAATTAGCCAGAGTGGCTGCATGCACCTGTAGTCTCAGCTACTCAGGAGCTGAGGTGGGAGGATCATTTGAGCCCAAGAGTTCAAGGCTGCAGTGAGTTATATCATGCCACTGCACTCCATCCAGCCTGGGCAACAGAGCAAGACCTCTCAAAAAAAAAATACTACTTCAATGCAATTGATAAAATTTACAAGTGGCGGGGCCCAGTGGCTCACGCTTGTAATCCAGCACTTTGGGAGGCTGAGGCGCGTGGATCACCTGAGGTCAGAAGTTCAAGACCAGCCTGACCAACATGGTGAAACCCCATCTCCATTAAATACAAAAAATTAGCCGGGCATGGTAGTTCATGCCTGTAATCTCAGCTACTTGGGAGGCTGAGGCAGGAGAATCGCTTGAACCCCGGAGGCAGAGGTTGCAGTGAGCCGAGATTGGACCATTGCACTCCAGCCTGAGCAATCTTTGAGACCAGCCTGGCCAACATGGTGAAACCCCATCTCTACTAAAGATACAAAAAATTAGCCAGTCATGGTGGCATGTGCCTGTAATCCCAGCTCCGTGGGAGGCTGAGCAGGAGAATCACTTGAACCCAGGAGGCACAAGTTGCAGTGAGCCAAGATCGTGCCATTGCACTCCAGCCTGGGCAACAGGGTGAAACTCCATCTCAAAAAAAAAAAAAAACTGATAAGGGAGAAATATAATACATGTGTGGATAATTAATGGAGAGATCAACCCAGTCTGGGAGAGGGGGCAGAGGAAATTCTTTTGAGGAGGTAACGTTTAGGGAGAATCATACAGTAGAAGCCA